>JAGDQP010004751.1:0-82839 GCA_022664845.1 Lepisma saccharinum
CCCCCCCCACACACACAATCACTCTCTCTCTCACATACACACACACACTCACATTCTCTCTCTCACACATACACACACAGACACACACTGACACACCGTACATATTAAGTGATCAAGTATATGGTATTTATAAAGGTCACTGAGGGCTCGGCGATTGTTTTGTAGTTTCAAATCTCACAAAATCAGCATTGTATCCGTCATGGGTAGGTTCTTTCCCCTCTTTTTTCATGCATAATTGACCGATAGAACAAATTGTGCGTCTTTTTATTTTATGACGGTGTGTAGGTATTTGTATTTGTGTGTGTGTGGCTGGATACTGAACGAACGGGCGTTTTACAGGCTCCGAAAGCCAAGGGACAAAGAAATTGACAATGGAGAAAGAATTAAACCGCAGTCCGTGAAACTTGAGATTAGGAACTTCATTTAGGTGCAGCAGAGATCATGCGAGGAGGCAAAGAACTAACGGATAGTAAAATTTCTCACCAACCGATCTTTCATTTTCAGTCTGCTTCTCCCCAACACATAAAACTAGGATACTCCTTTCATAGTATTTTTCTTTTAAACACTGAAGAAACTTTCGTTGCAGTATTATATTCAGAGAAAGAATATTACTGTCCGTATTTTGCTTACTCTGCGTATTTTTCCAACATAACGCAAAGTGAGAGAAAAAAGCAAACATAGGAAGGGGCGAGTGGGGTAAAATCTGAAACTTTCCTGTCTAGATTTTTTAGTGTCTGTAACTCAATATTTCTTAAGCCATTATGAATTTCTTCTACACTTTCAGAATTTTATATCTCAACAACTATAGAGATGGGTTGACACCAGAATTTCTGGATATGCCCGATACTTATTTCTAACCTTCGAAACTTGATATTGAATATTTGATATTCTGTACTTTGTGTACAATGTCTTTCAATGTATTAATAATACATACATTAATTAAAATTAATATGTAAGTATATTACTTTCTATACTAACTCTGTCCTGAATCATAGATGCCTAAAAACCATAAATAAAATTAAAATTCAAGAAGCTTTAAGTTGTATATTATAGACCTAACGTTCTACCATGGGATTATTTTCAGAGAAAATAATTAGTGTAAAAAATTTCCAAGTATCGACTTCATTAGTTGAAGTATAGATTGATATCGATATTTTAAAAGTATCGGTTGTATCGAACTATGAATTTTTCAGGAAGGTCAAAAATCCGATTTCTGGAGTACAGTCTGGAATAAAATTTATGTACTGAAAAGTTGTTATATCTCTAAACGTAGAAGTTATTTCCACATGAAATTTTTATACAGTATGCACAGTACACGGAAGAAGAAAATTAAATGTTAAAAATGGTACATAGGGGGGATTGCAGTTCCGATAACGATATATATTTCTCGTGCATCATAGCATATTTTATTTCAACAACATAAACAACTGTAAATGTACTGATAAAAGCAATTTCAAAATGGTGATTGATTAATACTCAGTTGGTAGAGTTGGTTTAGCAATCGGAAAGCCTTGGAAACAATTCTATCCTGCTGAGGACTTTACAGGGTTTTTCTGGTCATACCAAGTAAACGTCGGGATGATACCTAGAAACCAGGCGCTCGCTGATTGCCTTCCAACATTCTCTCTCCTACCCTATACGGCCTGAGCGAAAGTTACTTAAACGCCATAAATAAATTCGAATTCTAGTTAACAATGTTTGTTAAAAACCGTTATCTGCTCTAAAGCCACTTTCAGCATTGACAATACTTACTTAACATACTCTAAGCATCCACAAGTCAGTAGGACAAGATAAAGAATCTGTACTGATTTTTCACTTGCAACTAAATCTTTCCAGTATCAACTAAGGTTACCCACATAGCTATCTTTATAGCTATAGCAATATTGACGGATAATTTCATTGTATATTTGTGTTGCAATCATTACGTTGAGATTAATGCTAGATTTCAGCTCGATTTACAGAGAGTGACATGAGACCTTGAACGAAATTTTGACGTCACGCAGTGCAGGTCATGCAGAATAAAGGCGATGAATAGCAATGACGTGTGGTTGACAAAACATCCACAGCGGTAGAGCTCAAACCGTAACACTGCTTCCCACAAGGGAAGCTTCTTTCCTCTTTCATCTTACTTGCTTCTGTGTCTCTAATAAATGGTTGCTCACCACAGGGCGTCTTATTTTATATAAAAGCCAGTGATGAATGGAAATTTGGTGGCTGAGTATTTCAAAGTTAAACTTTAAGAAAACGGAAAACAAAGCATCCTATCTCACGCGTTGGAATTTAATGCTGTATACCTGTATACGGTATATAACGTACGTTTATTATCAAATTTCATACAATGGGATATGCGTGTATATATAGTTACGCATCGATTTATGCTTTTATGTGATTGCAGACTGCATTCTATGATTCTGTTTCTTTTAATTAAGGGAATAGCTGGTGAAGTAGAAAATTGTAAGTCTGCGTATCTTTAGTTACGACAGTTTTTTTTTCTGACTTGCGGACTAAAGTTTTTTTTTCTGTAACAAAATGTTGCTTACTACTTTATGAACGCGTAGAATATGCTGACATCGCCACAGAACGATCATTCATACAATGGAATCCCTCATTAGCTCTACAGCTTACGGAACTCGGAAGTTCATCACTGGAGTAACAAATGTTTGAAATTAGATTCTATCTTAGGCAAGCTCAAATTAGTTTTAATCGTGAACACCAACCTGTCAAGGAATCCTTTTAAAGTTGTTCTCCCAGCAAAATCTCGGTCTTCCCAACGACTTCCTTTCCCAGACTTCCCACCCACGATGAAATATAAGTTCAAGCTACATTGCATGCCCATTTTAGCCTTAGTGATTTCATTATTCAAATAATATTGGGTGAATTATAAAGTCTGTGGAGTTCTTCATTATGAGAGCTCCTTATTTTGCGCCTGTATATCTTTTTCAAAACCATATTTTCAAACACTTGCAATTTATGTTCAATCAACAGCTTTAGTTCCTTTAGATGGCTCTATTATACACGTTGTTTCTTGATGCCTGGAAGATAGGCAACCCAACTAACAGAATCATCGTTGTGTAATGAAGGACCAAGGGTTTTAATTTTTTCTAGATATTTTCTTTCTTTAAGATAAAACATTATTACATGTCTTGAGTTTTGTCAAGATTTTGTCGTTTCTTTTGCGAAGCTAACGCAATTTTTACTTTAGGTCAATCATTAGTTGAAATTTACTGAAATGTGTAGTTTAAAGTGTCCAGTAGGAAATATCCTTACCGATTTCCAAGTAATTATTGTTTTTAACTTAATCGAGTTCAAAACTGAAATGATATGTATAATTACAAATTTCTGTACTAATTCCATAGAACACTAACGTTATACAAGGAAGGCAAGAGAAAACGTATTTTAATAGCCGTTCTTAAAAATGGGGCACAATATTAATGTTTCATAATTTCTGATAATATGATATTATTAACGTTTATCATTTACAAAGAAGATGCTAGTAGCAAAATACCCCAATATGTTGCGTATATAGATAGATATTTTCAACAGAGACAGAAAAAAGAATGAATGTATCATTGAACATCATATGAACATCTACATGGGGAACATCTGAGATAATTAACATTTTTCTCATTCCAGACAAATACCTGTGTGTGTGTGTGTGTGTGTGTGTGTAATAAACATCGATACGGGTATGTATTCTTCCTAACAGCCGTACCTTAGCTGTTAGAGCGTTCGTTACCTTCGTATTCGGGAGGTCCTGCATTCGCTACCAGCGGCTGGCTGTTCTGACATGTTTTCCCAGTGTTTTACTTAGTCACATCAAGAATGTACGGCACCGGAATGATACCTTCAACTTAGGACCTGGTTGACTCTCTACCGCAATTCGCCCAGTCTTATCCCGGCGTGAGCCATACGTGCCATATTATGCAAATCTGTCACTCTGTTAATCGGCAGGTTCTCGTTTTATTACCAGGTCAATATGACTGAGACAGACCGAGTCGTCGTATCTCAGTTGGAACAGCGTTGGCTTAGCAATCCGGAGGTTCTTATAACGATCTCAGCTGTCGCCTATCCTGACATGTTTTAACAGGCCTTTTTTCTCAGTTACACAAGTCAATTTCCGGGATGGTAAACTTCACATAAAAATGTGACTGAACTCCGTGCAGTTAGTTCATCCAAATGATATCTTGTGGTGAAATCCTCAATGGTAGAGATTTTTTCTTTCCTTTCCTGCGTCTCTTCAACATAACGAATATCAGCATGTAAACAAAACAAAATGAGAACATTTCTTTTTCCAAAATAAATTTATTACTACAGATAAAATGAAAGAATAAAAGTGATGAAACACTGCATATAAGATGATGCAGGGTAAGTTTAAACAAACGTGAAACATGGAAACCGTTGGATGTTTGTCAGACATAAATAGAGATAAAAGGAGAGAGAGAACAAATAAAAACGTAGTAAAAGGAACCAAAGGTCCTAAATGATAAAGTATAGGTTTCTAGAAATTCACCAGTAAGATAGAATTTACTTTCAGGTTTTTATATTTAGAAAGGGTAATTCTAGTATGTAGACTCAAAACTCATTCTGACATTTTCAACATGGCCACTAGAATAGATAGTCAGACAGGGCCGGATTTACCACCAGATACAATAGGCCCGGGCCTAGGGGCAAAACTTTCACAGGGGCGCATTTTACAAGGAAAAATTGGAGATCACTATTTAAAACGCGAGACGAAAGAAAATTATTAGCAAAATAACATTAGGGACCGTGTAGGGGGAATCATCACAAACACAATCATCACCATTGCTCCGGTACATAACTGACTTTAATTTAAAGTTAGGTTAATTGGTGATGTTTTTCATGCCTTTTGTCTTACGAAGACAATTGGGAAGTTTGTTTGCAAACGCTTCTTTATTTCTTTCTGTTTTTTCTTTCTAATAATATACAAATTGCCCATAGCATATTTTGTTTGTCGTTCCTATTGCTTATTTTAAACCGTCTTTTTAACAAATGAATGTCGCAGTAACAGCGCTGTATAAACTGCTAATATCCGCTGTTCCCCCGACAATAACAAATGACAATCTGCGTAACGGCGGGAAGGAGTTGGCGGCCCGCATGCCATTTTCCGCTCGGACGGGATCCCACCGTCGGACCGCTCGAGTGCATCGCATAATAGCCGCTATACCGACAAACGACGAGCTCACGACAATTAACCGCCAGTGCATATCCACACTGGCGGTTATCGCTCTGTACCCGACGGCGGGCCAAGAGCATCGGCGGCAAATTGTTAATGGGGTAACTTAGTTATTAACAAAATATATTCTTTACGGTTACGGAAACAAAAGCTTGTATATATTCCGCTCGCTGCAGTTCAATTGGAATTCGAGCTGTCACAAGTCGGAACATGTGATCTTTGTTCAAAGAAGTAAAACGTCCTATATATCATTTTTCGCATCAGAAATAACTGTATTTTACTATTGCTAACGCAAACAACCCTAAGCTTGTACTAATTTGAAGTCAGAAATCATAAGTGATCTTTCCTTCTCCAGACACAAATAATTATGTTTTAAAAAAAAATGTATATATCTATTTCTTGTTACTAACAAGACAGTATATGGATAACGAAGTTTGTAAAGTGTGACACATCGATTCTAATTAATTATGAATTGCACAAATCGTCAAAAATCACTGTAGAGGCGGGCTATACTCAATCCGAAACAAATTGCCTTAGAATTTACTTAGTGGACCTATGCCTCGTACTTGTGCAAGGAGCGACTACATACAGTGTAAGGGGACCCGATCAGTTCGGCGCCTCCGTTTCGGCGCTACCGGTTCGGCGCCACCGTTTTGGCGCCGCCGGTTCGGCGCAGTAACGTTTCGGCGAAGTACGTTTCGGCGCCAGAGCTTTACCTAAGAATCACACCAGGAAACTATTGTATTAAAGAGGTATTAAAAACTTGGTCCATAAGATGCGACAGACGTAGTGTTTTTAAAAAAACGGGAAAAATTGGTCGCCGGAAAAAAAACAGGAAAAACCCTGTTTTATTCAATTTTTCGTGCTACTTAGGAAAAGAACGTTTTTTTTTTACTTTTACGGGGTCCCGGACAACATTTTATGATCAATGAAATAGTTAAAAGGTTAGTTGATGTTCAAAACATACATATAGAAAAAATACACAATGGGACCGCGTCTGACAAAGTTTTGAAGCAAAATGTATGTTTTCTGGGTCTGAGACAAAGATGCCTAAGGGCCAGAAGGGAACAAAACGTTTCTCTCATGTAAAAGGGTGCTAATTACATATATTGCATTCCTAATGTAAATTTCAAATGTTTTGTACATTTTTTAACATAAGATCATCCGATTGAACGCATTAGATGTGTTAAGTAGTGGATATTGGAGATGAAAAGGCAAAAAAAAAAAAAAAACACACACACACACAATCTCGTCAATAAACACGGTTTTTTTACTTCTTGGAAAAAAACAATTTTTCCTCTTTTTTTCAAAACCCGGGTTTTTCCCGGCCTTTAAAACACTATACAGAACAGATCCAGGGGCTGCTTTCATGGAAGAGATGCAATGAGACGTTTATACTTCAGTAAGTAATTGAAAAATATAATATTTTTATTTAAATGATTTTAATTATGAAGTGTTTTCCAAACCTCCAAATCATTAGCACCCTTGTACACGAGAGAAACATCCTGTCCTCTTGTGGCCCTTAGGCATATTTGGCTCAGACAGGATACTTTAATAATGCTCCAAAACTTTGGCAAATTCAGTCCCAATACTCTTTTTTGTCTAAATTTATATTTTGAACATGAACGAACTATCATTGTAACTAATTTGTCTATTTATATTACGAATGCAACCTCCATCTCATTAGCACCCTTGTACACGAGAGAAACTTCTTGTCCTCTTGTGCCCCTTAGGCATCTTTAGCTCAAATCGTGAAAACAAATAATTCTTCAAAACTTTGTCAGAAGGAGTCCCAAAAAGTGACTTTATTGACGATTTTCTATTCATCTAGAATATTCACTACTTAGCACACCTTATGTATTTCTTATTTAGGTTTAGCAAAAGTAGAGATTCTTACGTTAAAAATGTACACGAGAGAAACATCCTGTCCTCTTATAGCCATTAGGCACCTTTAGCTCAAAGCATGAAAACTTAAATAATGCTTCATAACTCTGTCAAGAGCAGTCCCAAAAATGACTTTATTGACGATTTTTTTTCATCTCGAATATTCACTACTTAGCCCATCTTATGCATTTCTTGTTTAGGTTTAGCAAAAGTAAAAGTTCTTACGTTAAAAATGTACAAAAAACTTTATATTTAAATTAGAAAAGCAATATATCTTATTAGCGCCCTTGTACATAACATACAAGTTCCAGCAACTTCAGTCATTTAGGCATCTTTGGCTCAGACCGTGCAACATAAATAATGCTTCAAAACTGTTAGAAGCAGAGTACAAGAAATAATGTTTTAAGTACTTCATTGATCATCAATTGTCGTCAGAGGACAGTAAAAGTATAAAGTACATTACTATGTCATAAGGTATGTTAATAATTTCCATTTTCCTCACTTTGGCGCCGAACTGAACCGGCGCCGAAACGGTAGCGCCAAAACGTAGCCTGCGCCAAAATGGTGGCGCCGAAACGGCGGCGCCAAAACGGAGGCGCCGAAACGTAGCGGACCCAGTGTAAGTTATCGGAAGGGAGTGCTCTGCCATCTAGTAACAAATCCTTCAGTTACGAACAGAACTGAAATTATACATATGAAGGGTCATTGCCAATGCCAAGTACTATCCGTAGCGTGGTGGTAAGATATCGGACTGCCACGTGGGGGACTAGGGTTCTATTCCTGGTGGGGTACTAAGTACCACGTACACGTACCTAAAGCATGTACCTAGGTACATTCCAGTTGCAGTACCTGTATCTAGGTACATTTCAGTTGCAGTACCTGTATCTAGGTACTTTTTTGCTGAACCTAGTACCTGAATCTTAGGTATGTCAGCTAATAATCAAACAAGAAATTTCTCAGTGATAGAGTTTGATAAAGAGTTTCGTATATTAGGCTGGTAACATTCATACTGAAGGAATCTTGGAACTACTTGTCTCACTTAATCCCAAAATAAACAACTGATTCATGTCCAAAATATGCTTAATTTGTCAGCATAAAACTTGGAAACTCTTTATTCCAACGCTGGCGATTTATTTTTTGAACTATTAAAGTAAATGCTTTTCCAAAATTTCGGAAGAAAAAAAAAAGTAGCAAAATCTTCATCGGCAGGGAACGTGTAATGAATGAAGGTACAGTCATATTTAAAAGGCAAAATATATAAGGTTAGTTTCTACTTTTGGAACATTGTTTAAATATTTAACACACCATGGATTCATCTGCTTCGTTTTTTTTATTATTAACTGAAGGACAGATCTTGACACACTGCAGCAAAAACTAACTGGTTATTGAACGTCTGATGTAATGTTTCTTTTGTAATCCTTTTAGGAATAAAGTACCCTTTGTGGATCACAAGAGCTTCACAGACGTGCACTACTTTTAATGTATTGGTAACATATTTTCTGAGACCTTGGATCGGCACCGGGCAGGCACGCAACTTCGAATCCTGCTATCGGCCGCACTGACCGAGGTTCTCCGAAGATTTTCTGTTTCACCAGTCTAATCTTGATACAATAGTTAGACAAAAGGTCATGACCGCTAACTTAACCCTCCATGTACTGGGAAGAGTGCTTCCTGAAGGATGTCATTCCTCTGACATATAACGGGCTTATGCCATAGCTGACTGTAAGGTCCATAAATAAATATAAATTATGCTTTGCAACGTAATGTTTTCTCCATTTGTCTTAAATAAATTTGCCGTGTTTAATTATTTTTAATGTTATTTTTTCATTCGAATGCTAATTTTCCTTCACGAAAGAAAGAAATGAGGAATAACTTAAAGATCTTGTTTAGGTTCCCAATGAGCTTAACATTGCAGGTATACCGCTTCTTAAAATTTAAAATAATTATTTATTTTTCAAATCATTGTATTGTAATATTTTATTACCTAAAAACATTTTTAAAAACTAATTTAATGTTGGGAGCTTTCTTCACATAATGTGTTCACTTGTCTGTTTACTTGGGTTCTTCACGGAGTTCATTTTTTAAAAATATACTAAACAGCATTCGAAGTACCGAGTGCCCATGGTTTAGTTAGAAAAGCGTTGTTCTCGTACTCGAGAGGTCTTGGGTTCTATACTACCGACCAACCATCCTGACTGAGGTATTTTCGTTTTTTTTTGTCGTTAGTCTGACCAAGTAAATGTCGGGATGATACCTTCAACCTAGACCCTAGTCGATTCATTTCTGCATCCTTTTCCCTACCCTATTCCAGCGTGAGCTATCGATACCTAAAGGCTAAGAATGAATTCAAATCATTGTAAGTGAAAGATATAAGTTTTCACATATCTTGCTTTAAAGTTTATCTTAATAAAAAAATAATATTGAAGGGAGAAAATAAAATCTTACACTATAGGAACAGGAAGTGGAAATAACTCAATTGCGTGAGGATGGCGTTCCCTAGCGCCACAAAAGTATTTGAACAATAAAATAGAATTTAACGGATGCTATATTTTCACCCGAACTATTTATTTTAGTTTTATTTATTAATAGAAAACAGACATCTTAGTAATAAAGAGTTCGGAATTTCACGTCTTACCTATGTGCATTAGGCTTGTCTCTCTTTAGAAAACTATGGATGTTTTCTCTCGCCTCGTAGAAAAGAGATTCCTAATAATTATCTGCTATCTTTATTATTTAGTACATAATACAAGGTAACCAAAAAGGGTTTTGCCGTTCTAGAGCAGTGATAAACAAAGAGCAATACAGTGGACGGTACGTACCTTTAGGTTTCGAAGTAAGCTCCATCAGCATTCAACATCTTTGCCAACGTTCCTGCAGCTGCACAATACCCTGGTGATAAAAGTTGACGGTCTTCGAGGCAAAGAAGTCCGTGATGCGTTCCGCAGGTCTTCCTCATTGGTGAAGGATCTCCCACAGAGGTGGTTGTCGACGGAATGAAACAGGTTGTAATCTGTTGGCGCAAGGTCCGGTGAATATGGTGCATGGCACAGTGACTCCCAGCCAAGTTGCTGAAGGATCTCTCGGGTCCTCTTTGCCACATGCGACTTGACATTGTCGTGGAGGACCAGCACACCCTTGCGATTCACCAATGTCGGCTCCTTCTGCCGCAATGCACGGTGCACCCTTTGCAACTGCTGTAAGTAGAGGTCAGCAGTGATGGTCTTGCCAGGTGGAAGGAGCTCGTAATGCACCACTTGGCTACAAGTCCACCATACAGGGAGCATAACTTTTCGTGGGTTCAGAGGTGGTCTTGAGGTGTGAGGAACAGGGTCACGTGAGGACAACCAATGTCTCGTACGCTTGGGAGTGTCATACAGGACTCACTTTTCGTTACCAGTGAGCAAGCGATCAAAGATAGGTGTGTTCAGGTGCCGATTGAGCAAGGACAAACAGGTTGTCACTCGTTGTTCCTTGTTGGCTGCCGACAATGTGTAGGGTACCCACTTGCTTAACCTGTATGACTTTCCTATCCCATGCAGGTGCAGTCTGAATTTTTCAACGGAAACACGGAATCTTTCTGCAAGTTCATCACACGTTAGATCACTGTTCTCCTCGATGGCTGCATTCAGGACCTAGTCATCCAACACATGTGGTCGTCCACTGTGAGGTTCATGAGCAAGGCTCACATCTCCCAAACGGAATTTCTGGAACCAATGCCTGGCGGTGCGTTCGTTCACGGCATTCTCACCAAATGCCTGCCATATGCGGCAGCTGGTAGGTCCACTTTAAAGACATACAACAACCACACGCGAACAAACTGCTTCTATACCTCCATTTCTCTTTTACACTGGATGAGCTATTACTGCTGTGTGTGAGCACCGTGCATGTATTACTGAAGGTTAATAGTCAGACTAACTCTCGATCACTTGACAGGCACGTGTGTCATTTCGTTTCCTCTCTGTGAGCGCATGATTAACTGGACGTTAAAAACATTTTTGGTTACCTTGTAGATCGCAAGTGCGAGCTCAGCTTCCAAGCTAGAACTGGTGATACTAGGAACTAGAACTAAATGTACCACAGCACATGGTTATCGTAGAAACCCCATACCTTTATTTGAAATATCAACAACCACCCGAAAATCGCAACATCCACTTCCAAATATTACGATCAAATTACTGCGTTATCTAATTCACTCACAGAAATAATGTACCCATCTGAAACGCTACAAAATTGTAGTTTTAAATGTACTATTTATAACAATAGGGAGCATTATTTTGAATCTGAAGCAGAAAGAATGGTGGATTATTACAAACTCAAGAAGATAGTCGCATTATCTCTATCTCATGTACAAAATATAAAGGATAGTGAAATAAACCTAATTCTTTTCAGTACGTTGATAGATCGTACGAAAAAACAAGTTATGACACACTGGAAACTTTATACAGCGTGGTAATATAATTCACAGATAAACTTTAAGAGATAACAGTACATGAAAAATAAGGGAAAAATTTAAAAAAAAAACTTTTTAAAGACATACTTTTCTTAAACAATTCGTACTAAACAGTAAGAAATAATTGTGTTTATTCATGACTAAAACGAAAGCCATGGGGTGCGCTAATTCGAGAATTTATAGTGACTGTATATGAGAGCTCGTGACGATAATGAAGGATATTTAGTTTCTCGTAGTTTCTTTGCTTCTAATTTAACCCTTTTCTTATGCCGAGAGAAATTTTCCCTCGATAAAGCGAACAGCACAATAGGTCTGTAAATATTTCTGAATTCAGCAATATATTATTCCTATTTGACTTAAACCAGATACAAGCAAACCACGTGAAGTTAAATTTCCTTCCGAGAACGGTTTCTGTATCTAGATTATCGTCTTGTGCAAGGACTACGAGAGCTCCGTAGAAGGTAAGATGGAAGTGCAATGGACTGAAAGTGAGTAAAAAGGGGTACTCCTCTCCCCTTCAAACACAAATTACAAAGTTCTTCTTCTTTCTACCTGCTACTGAACTCTCGCAGTTCTTGAACAAGTAAGTAAGAAATTAAAACTACGGGTAGTTTGCAAAGACTGTTTCTATCAGAATGCAGCAAATAAAACTGAATGGAATTCAAACCCCAACCCCATACATAACGAAAGGGACGAAGTAAACAAACACAGTTCAACATCTGTTCTTACCACAAAGTATAATTATGTGTGTATCGATTTCAAATGTCGATCCTATGTATTTCCTATGGGACAAAACCTTTAGAAAGCTGGCCAGGAACCCCAGTGGATTACTGTGCTTTATGCATTCAATCCAGGGTTGAACAGATGAATGTATATATTTCGAAAGGAGCTCAGTGCCAAGAGCAATAAGGTCAAGTTTAGTATATAAAGTTTAATAAGGTATTTTACCCACTTGCCCCACTCTGATTTCCTTCAAAGTTGGGACAGCAATAGTAGACCGAAAATAAATGCACACGTATTTGTTTGTTGCTGCGGAAAAATAGTGAAAGATGGCAAACTCCCCCCTTGAAATTATACTATGAAATACGTCATTACTGTTTACTGATGATTAACTGACTTTGTCATCGAAATTTCCAGGCCAACTACTGGAGGTAGAAATACTAAATTTGGGGTAAATGTGTATCTAGAATAGTAAGCTACGGGAAAAGTACGAAATTTTTAATCGGTTGGCATAAAAATACATCTTTCTGGCTTCAGAAGCAATGGGTTAGATTTTCGATGGCAGATCATTTGTTCCCATTGCTTTCTTCATTAAAAAATAATATGTACTCTGACTCTTAACCTAAGTTGATAACGTAAAAATGCTTAACAATAACTTTTATAGTGTAGATAGTCTTCCTCTATTAAATAGATTTTCATTCACAAATTACATAATTTTAAACATTCAGGTTTAGAAACAGCTTTGTAAAAGCAAAAAAATCAAAATGTTCTGGAAAAGTTATTGCAAATGGACTCAAATTTTCCGTGGTAACTGAATACTAATCTGTCATACTTTTTCTATATTTATAAGTACATATTTGAAAAAAAACGTTCAAAACATATAGTGGTAAATGTAACTTTTCTTTAAGGCAGAAGAGTGAGTGAAGAACAGTTTATTCTAGTTCGGTATCTAGAAGACGAGATACTGCACGTTGCCACACATCAAGGAGAAGAAATCGGTGAAATAAGAAGAGTGAGATGACTGGATGGCAACAAGTATGAAGCTGTTAATATCATCAACGTTCCTTTAGTCAGTCCGTGGAACGGTGGTGCAGAGGCGGAAGGATTAGCTGAAATGCTACCTGCCGATGAAGGATTTTCCTATTTTTTTCCTTCAGAAATTTTGGAAAAGCATTTACTTTAATAGTTCAAAAAATAAATCGCCAGCGTTGGAATAAAAAGTTTCCAAGTTTTATGCTGACAAATTAAGCATATTTTGGACATGAATCAATTGTTTATTTTGGGATTAAGTGAGACAAGTAGTTCCAAGATTCCTTCAGTATGAATGTTACCAGCCTAATATACGAAACTCTTTATCAAACTCTATCACTGAGAAATTTCTCGTTTGATTATTAGCTGAAATACCTAAGATTCAGGTACTAGGTTCAGCAAAAAGTACCTAGATACAGGTACTGCAACTGGAATGTACCCAGGTACATGCTTTAGGTACGTGTACGTGGTACTTAGTACCCCACCGGGAATAGAATCCTAGTCCCCCACGTGGCAGTCAGATATCTTACCACCACGCTACGGATAGTACTTGGCATTGGCAATGACCCGTTATATGTATAATTTCAGTTCTGTTCGTAACTGAAGGATTTGTTACTAGATGGCAGGGCACCCTTCCGAGAAACCAGCAAGTGGATTTCGGTGTATTTCAAACAATTTCGATTTAAATTTATTATAACGAACTAACACCAGTGATTCCGCCAGACTCCTCCCCCGTGGGAGTGTCACCCCTAAATTCTCGATAACACCTCAAAATTTAAACTTTTTGTGGTGAAAAAATCGATAGACACAGTGAGAAACTCCACTTACATCCTCAATTTTGACTACAAGCCCCAAACTGAAAATTCTGGCGGAATCCCTGAGTACCCCAGCGACACACACACGTTGGAAATACGTGGATTAAATGCTAGCACCGAAACGTTATTTTAAAGTTGTAAATGTACTGAAATGTCTGCCTGTTCAACTGTTTATACGATGCTGAATAATGGTTGAGAAGAAACAATTTGAAATCAGGAAGCGGACGATGGAGAAACTGGTTCAGTTTTCCAAAACAGAGCATGGAGCATGGTATGCTGTCTATTGGTATACACATTTAGTTTCATTTTGTCAGTTACTTTCATAATGACTTACAATATTAAGTTTCTAACAGTAAATAAGCCAAACGTCTGCTGCAGGGTTCGAAGCTGGAACGTTCCGTACTTGTTGTTTGCAGCTAGACATGTTACCCCTGGACCACATAGTCACTACTCCTTTACTCTATTTATGAGAAAAGACAGTCATGAACACAGGCACAACAATTTCAGACGCGTCGGTTCACCATCATGTAAGAATAATAATGAAGAATACTTCCCCCTTAATTTGTTATGTGTATTTTTCCTTCTTTAACACTTTTACCATCGCTGCACTATTAAATGTGTATTTCTCAAGAAGTGTATTATGCTGCCTTAGAAGCGAAATATATATATATATCATAGTTCAAAACCCTTCACATTAACGCCTTATTAACGAAATTCAATGTTCGTAGAAATATAGTTTAAAACTCAATGTGTTTTCAACATGCAACAGAGAATACAAAATAATAGCGAACGGCATTCAATTAGCTTTTAATTACAAAATTTTATTCCATTAAATGAGAAAGAACCCCATGAAACGAAATCTATCCTAGTTGAAAATAACAAACAGTTGAATCCACGTTGAATCTTTTCAACAGTTTCAAGTCTTTGTTCAAATATGATTAAAATTAACAAATTGGCCCCCACGTGAGCCACATATGGCTCACATTGAAAAAGTGCTTGAGACCACGTGATCGTTATATGGCTCACGGCAATTTGGTTAATAAAGCCCCTGAGCCACCCGTGGCTCACGCGTTGAGTTCTCTTTTAGATATTTTAGAAGACCTATGAGTCTCGTAAGCAGTTTTTGAGCATGGGAGATGGTGAATTAGATGTCAAAGGCCAGCTTTCCAGAATTCCTTACTTGGTTACGCTGAGAACAGTTGAAAAACGAAACTCAATTTATAGCTTTTCAGAATGAATCCTGCATTTAGTCGACTTGACTTGAGTTGTGTGCAATGTAGCGGTAAGATGTGTGCTGGTGTCGCTCCAGTGTGAATTGCAAAATAAGTTGTATTTATTTAAATATGGGAACTTTCAAAAAAATCTTACATTTTCGTAATCTACTGGTCAAAATATATCTTTATACCAAATTTCAAGTTTCGATCTTAAATGGTTAGGAAAATGTTTTTTCGTCCGCCATATTTGTTTAAAGATGACGACTTTTCCAAAATATTCTTACATTTTCGTATTCTTCTCGTCAAGATACATCTTTAAACCAAATTTCAGGATTCTAACTTAAACGATATAGAAAATATTTTTTTCGTCCAGCATATTAGTTTTAAAATGGCGACTTTTCAAAAAAAATCTTAAATGCTTGTAATTCTTTTGTACTGATCAACGTTTCTATCAAGTTTCAAGTTTCTAGTCATAGCCGTTTAGGTTGTGTATTCTTTTAAAACATCAATTTTTCCACCATATTTGTTTAAAGATGGCTACTTATAAAAACTTTTCTTATATGTTTGCAATTTTTTTGTACTATTCAACGTTTCTACCAAGCTTCAAATTTCTATTCTTAGCCGCTTAGGCTCTGTATTTTATCAAAACATCATTTCCGTGGCCATATTTGTTTAAAGATGGCGACTTATAAAATATTTTCTTATATGTTTTCAATTCTTTTGTACTAGTCAACGTTTCTACCAAGTTTCAAGTTTCTAGGCCTAGCCACTTAGCCTCTGTATTCCTTCAAAAATCATTTCGGTGGCCATATTTGTTTTTTTAAGATGGCGACTTCTGTACCATTTTCTTATATGTTTGCAAATCTTTTGCACTAGTCAACGTTTCTACCAAGTTTCAAGTTTCTATTCTTAGCCGCTTAGGCTCTGTATTCTATCAAAACATCATTTTGGCGGCCATATATGTTTAAAGATGGCGACTTATAAAAACTGTTCTTATGTGTTTGTAATTCTTTTCTACCAGTCAACGTTTCTACCAAGTTTCAAGTTTCTATTGTTAGACGCTTAGGCTCTGTATTCCTTCAAAAAATCATTTCGGTGGCCATATTTGTTTAAAGATCCCGACTTTTGTACATTTTTCTTATATATTTGTAATTCTTTTAAACTTGTCAACATTTCTACCAAGTTTCAAGTTTCTATTCTTAGCCGCTTAGGCTCTGTATTCATTCAAAAAATCATTTCGCTGGCCATGTTTGTTTAAAGATGGCGACTTTAGTACAATTTTCTCCTAGGTTTGTAATTCTTTTGTACTAATCAACGTTTCTACCAAGTTTTGTGTTTCCATTCCTACCCGTTTACGCTCTTTATTCCTTCAAAAAATCGTTTTGGTGGCCACATTTCTTTAAAGATGGCGACTTTTGAAAAATGTTCTCATATGTTTGCAATTTCTTTGTACTAATATACGTTTCTGTCAAGTTTCGTGTTTCCATTCCTACCCTATTAGCCTGTGTATTCTATCAAAAAATCAATTCGGCGGCCATATTTGTTTAAAATGGAGACTTATAAAAACTTTTCTTATATTTGTTCAATCTAATAATAGCAATACGTCTTCATATAAAATTTCAGTTCTGTAGCTCAAACGATGTGCAAAATAAAATTTGTCAGCCACATTACTTATAAAATAACGTAATCATTTTATAACGGTTTTTCAAAACCCATCAACGGTAAAAGAAAAATAAGCGTGTTTCCCAGCTTAACAAAATAATAAATAACACATTCACGTTTCGTCATGAGGTTTACGTCCTGCATCCAAACTTTCTCCAATTTACACACGCTTTCGGAAGCTTTTCAGTTCATGTTTAGTCAAATAACATTTTATTCAGTAAAATCACATGTATTTTATCTCAATTTCTGTTTATCTCACTCTCAACTTATATTCAACGATTTGTTCGTGTTCGTTATCTTTCTGTAATTTACCAATGCTTTCGGAAGCTTTTAGTACTATTTCCGTCAATATTACATTTTATTCAGTACAGTATGTTCTTATTTTTGTTTCAGTTTCTGTATAGATATACCTAATTATATTCAACACTTGTGCAATTTACCAATGCTTTCAGGTGCTTTTCTGCTTAAATTTAGTCAATATTACATTTTAATCAGCACAATAGATTCTTGTTTTTGTCTCAATGTTTGTATATGTCAATACCAACTTATATTCAATGGCTCTTTTCGCGTTCGTTACCTTTCTGTAATTTACCAATGCTTTCGGAAACTTCTCTGCGCAAATTTAGTAAAATTACATTTTATACAGTACAATATGTTCTTGTTTTTGTCTCAATTTTTGTATATGTCAATACCAACTTATATTTTACGATTCTGCCCGTGCTCATTATCTTTCTGTAATTTATCAACTCTTTCGGAAGCTTTTCAGTACCATTTCCGTCAATATCACATTTCATTATGCAAAATCAGTGTTTATATTTCTCACAATCAAACATCATCAAACAATATTACTAAAAATACAATGTTCCTAGATCTTCTTAATATTTACAACTACTTAAAGTTTCTTACATTCATACCAATTATCAAAAATAATCATTTCTTTTTTTAAAATCTCCAGTATGAGAAACTTCTATGTCTAAAAATTGTTTCCCCTTTGTTTCTTTTTCATCAAAATTAACTTGTTGCTCCAGGCAATTACTTCATTACCTCCTCTTGTAGTTTAGGTTACAAAGTAAAAATTTTTCTTCCCAGATTTTTATTTATTTATTTTCAAAACAAATTTATTTATTTGCTCCTGTAGGGATCTGGTATACGTTTCGCAATACACAGCAAAGGTTTGGGGGAAGTGACGCTTTGATTAACGAGAGGGCATGTTTCAATTTATTTTTTAATTAAAATATGGAAATTGGAATGCAGGGCTGCTGGACTCCTACTGACAAACCTGGGTCTTATTTCTGCGAGTGGGGGAAATAGATTTACTTTATTTTTCTACTATCTTTTACAGAGTATGTACAAGTGACTTGAGTTACATTCCTAAAAAAGACAAAGTTCCATTATTACAATATTTTAGTTGAAATTGTTTTATTTTGTTTTACTTTTACTTTCAGTTCTTATTTATTTAGTTAATTTCATGCATTTGTTTGCTTATTTAAAGTTTATTTTAGATTTCACACTCTCTTCCATGCGCTCTTATTTAATTTTCTACTTTTATTTGTATTGTTTCTATCTTTACAGCGACGTAACTAGGCTAGTTGTTGCCCGGGTCAAGAACTCGCCTTAGCGTCCCCCGCCAACGAAACCAAAAAGCTTCCCCACTACACCTGATATTGGCATTACACAGTAATTCCCCTATTCCATTTTTCTTCATGTGGTAAAGCTTCATTTCAAAATTGCAATACATAATGTAATTTTTAGGGCAAAATATAACAGCAAACTAATTAGTATTTGCAATACCCCCAGAAGGAGGGGAGGGGCTCAATTTTTAAAACTTCAATTCTTTCAAATGCCTTTATATGTTATCTGAGAGATCTCATAAGCATTTATGATAAATGGTTTTCTCTGAGAATATTGCCCGTAGTATAAAAGCACTATACGAAATTAGAAAAGCTCATTAATACCATCTTGAGAGTTTTGTTTCGAAAATTAACTATCAAAGAGTCAAGGGGGTTTTAAATTACCCTCGGCTGTTGTTATCATACCTGGCCACTATAAATTGCATTTTTATGTCTTGAAGTATTACTATGATTGTTAATGACGGAAGAAATAAAAAGTCGCTTGGTATCGGGGAACGCATGTTTCTATTCAGTCCAAAACTTCTAACATCGCGATTAATATCAAGGATATTGAAATTAAAAAATATACAGAACAGTTATTCTGCCGGTAATACTTTACGGTTGCGAGTTGGAGTACGACCCTAGCAGATGAACATAAATTATGCGTATTTGAAAATAAGGTTTTGAGAAAGATATATGGGCCGAAACGCGAGGAGATGACTGGAGAGTTGAGGAGACTGCATAATGAAGAGCTCCACGGACTGTACGATTCACCAGATGTTGTAAAAATAATTAAATCTTTTTGTTGTTTATCTTATTATTTGTTTATTAATTTACATGTAATAATAGCTCACACTTAGAGCTAGTTAGCAAATAATAGCAACCTACTATACGTGTTTCAGCCCTCCTTTTTCCCTTCATAAATGACTACTCAAATTACTATACAGTAATTAATAATAAAACTTTATTTCATTCCCTAAAATTGTCTCTATTCTATTTAAGTCCCCAATTATATACATAAACACTAAACAGGGACAGCAAGACATTCACTCTCTCTCATTCACACTTATACTAGTGGTGTAACAGGTTCAGAAGATCCAGGTCTCCGGGCAGCGGGATTTTTCCTTCTGATCCTACGATCGGGGCTGATTCCGGGGACATCATCCTCTTTTTCCGCTCCTCCACATCCTCACATCGCGCTGTACTACCACAACCTCTATCACACCACACTCACTTCACTAATTGCCGCTTCTAACTTATTCACCATCCAGAATTATATTGCCGTGCAAACTATAAGTTGGCAGCAACTCTGGGGGTGTCGAGTTTTCGTGACCTTGCTTTATTAGTACACACACGCATTTCGACACATTAACGCACAATCTGTCTTTTCAGGGGATGCCATTTGTTACATATCATAGCCGTAGAAGAGTTCTCGAATCTGCAAAGTTTGTATGCATCTGTTGGAAGTCTTCCGGGCATTCCCTTTCAGACCCATTCGCGCTTCCTATCATCCGCACGCACACGTTTACGACGACACGAATACATTTCTACAAACTACGGTACTATTTACAGTTTACTTGAGTTTATTAAGTTTCAAGTTCCACAGTTAAAAGTTCTCATTTCTATTTCTATTAATATACTTCATTAGGCAGATGTATGATATTTTGCTCGATAGATGGTCCAGGAAGTTCCCTTTAGTTTCTGTCATTTAATATGTTTACAATTGTCTGGTTAGCTATTTCTTTTCTTAAGTCGATTATCTGTTGTATGTCTTCCCTCGGAATCATTATTATTATTAGGGCACTCAGGGACCAAGGGTCCCGGGTATGTTTGTCCACATTCACAGTATGGAGTGTCTAACCGTCCAAGTTCATGTAACTTCCCCAGGAATGGGCCATGAACACTCATTAAATGCACCATACCTCTACCAGAGTTCCAGTCTTTCCATTGAAGTCGAACCAGTACATTGTTTATTATCGCGAAAAGTTTTCTTGATTTATTACTTACTTCCTAGTAGTCTTGCCATTTTCCTATCATAATGTTCTGTTTCATATTGTCATTTTCATATCTTTAGAATTTGGTACCGCTTCCAAAATTTCTGCTATCCGTATCAAGTTGTTCTTCTTATACCAATACATTGTAGCAATTTTAATAGCCTCTAGATGTACAGGCACGATTCCCAAAATTATGTTTAAGGACACCCCAGGCGTGGTTCTGTAAGCTCCGGACATTCGTAAAAGCACTGATCTCTGCGCCTCGTTGAGTTTCTCAGCAAGTCATTGATTCTCCACCAACCTATGAGCCAAAACACTGGCACCATAAGAGCCGATGGCGTTAATTATCTGGTTATGGTATAGTTTAATTAATCTTATTGGTAATCCAAATTTTGTTGTGGCTAATGTTGCTAGTTTATTGCCTACTTTAACGATTTATGTTACATTGTCAATATGCTCACTGAAGTTTAATTTTTCATCAATTATTATTCCTAGATATCTGATAGATTTTACCCCTTTTTTACTGATTTATTGTCAAATTTAATTGTGGGATTTCTTTCTAATTTGTTCTTAAAAATCATGTAATTTGTTTTTTCAACTAAGATAGTTAATTTGTTATCCTCACACCATGTTTTCACTTTGCTAAGTAATTTTTCAGCTTTATGCCCAATCTCTTTTCTTGAATCCGCCAGTATGGCTATATCTCCAGCATATGCAATGACTGATGTTACCTCCCGCATGTTATCAAGTTCCTTCTCGCAGGGGTCTATGCATATACCCCCAAAATCGGTCCACAGACAGACCCCTGCGTGCATCCCTTATTTGGTCTTCGTTCTAATCTGTCATTCGGAGCGCAGAGAATCACAGCTCTGTCCTCACAATAGTCCCTGAGTACCCTTATAATATAGTCCGGTATCTCCAGCTTGTTCAGGTTAACAGATCTGGCCACCACAGATTGTCAAAAGCTCCTCATATGTCGATGTAAATTGCAAGCAATTCCGCCTCTCTTATACCGTTACAAAATTTGTTCACCGCGTTTTGTGTTGATTTTCCACGTCTGAAGCCAAATTGTATTTGATCTTCTTCTACCCCTTTTCTTGCTATCTGTAATCTATTTATCGATACAATATTTTTTTTCGAAAATTGTTCCTATAACATTTAGGAGGCCCGGTATGATCTTGGGTTACTTCTTGGATTTTCCTGACTTTTGAGGAATATAATTAAGTTGGATTCCTTCCATTTTTTGGAAAAAGTCCCCTCCACAAACACTCCGTGAGGAGTCTTGCCAGGTATGGTGTCTTCTTTGCTTAGTTTTCTTATAAATCTCAGAATTAATTTCATCAGAACCCGGAGCCTTCTTACCTTTTAATAATTTAATGGCTAGTTTGACTTCCATATTTTGTACTATTTGCTCTTGATTTTCTTCATCTCTTGTACTTAGTAACTTTTCTAGTAGATTATTTATCTCATTTCTTGTTTTTTGTGTGTTTCGGTTTCTCCCTCCTCATTATATTTCGGGATAAGTTCTTGAATTAGTAGTTTTGCCGAATCTTGCCAAGTTGTTGTGAAAGTTCGATTTGATTTTTCTAATGTTGTCAGTGTTGGTGGGGCTTTCTCCATGCATAGTTTGTATGGAGGGCCCCACGTATCTAAGGTTAGATTATCTTCAATAAATTTCTCCAAGTTTATTTTCTCTAAGGCTAATCTTCTCTTTGTATTCTTTCTTAATTTTTCTGTATTGCTCCAGTTTCCTGTTCCTAAGCTCCGGGTCCCTAACTTATTGGTAGTTTTTTCTTTTAGCCCTGACAATTCTCCTCAAACTGTCCAGTTGTCCACACCAAAAGGAAGCCGTGTTTTTTTTTTTTTACATTTTTTCATGGCGGACATATAGCCCCGTTTTCCTGTTTCGTTTCTTGTTCAATTTGTTCTTCTGGCTGATCCAGATCAGTTCGACAAAGTTAAGCTCTCCTCAAATCTGCTCCAATCGATTTTGGTTACATTATACGTCGGCAGGTCTTGCTCTAGAGCAGTAGCATGTATTGCATTATTTGTTTGTCCAATTTCAAAATTTATTAGATTATGGTTACTGTTAGTATAGCCATCTAACACCTGCCAATTTTGTATACTATTAAGTAAATTTTGTGTTGATAAAGTCAAACCAATATTTGTTTCTGCGCCTGCGCGGTTCTTATAGGTTGGAGGCTGTCCTTCGATATTTTTAATTGTTAAGTTATATGCCAGTATTAGGTCTTCCATTAATTCTCCTCTTCTTCGGTTTCTGTCGTTATACTTATTGCTAAACCACAATGATGACTTAGCATTGGTATCCATAGTTATTATGATGTTTTGATTTTGGTATAGATTAATTAGGTTTTCAAGTTTCTCCACAAATTGATTAATTTCAAAATGAAATTTCCAGTGCATACTAACAGCTATATTTTTTATTTTCTGTTAGTAGTTCCACGCAGGTGGTGTATTCATCAGTCATTTGAGTTATTTCTGTTATCTGTTTTTTGGGTTTAAGTTAATGATGGCTGTTTTAGGATTATTTCCTCTTGTTACAATTTGCGCAGTTGTAGGAATATTAATTATTGTTGCTTTCAATACATACAGCTCTTGAATACATAATAAATCAGTTTTCATTTCCTCTATAAGTTTCCTGATTTCCATGCCGACCATTCTAGAGCCCTGGTCGTTTATAAGCAATACAGAGCACACTGCCTGGGCTGCTTCTATGTTGGGTATTTTGTATGCACATAGCAGTGCGGCCATTGTTCTTTTGGATCCACCAGCACCTTGCCATATGCTCTTACGAATCATATTAAACCTCGTTTAGGTCGATGCTTTAGTCTCTCCTTGCGAAGATTTCTTTGATCAGCTCCATTAATTTCCCTGAATCGGTCGGCAGATTTTGTCTTTTTAATGAAATTCTGTCCACTGCATCTGGAATAGGAAAGGTTATTCTTTCTCCATTGTCATGTAGTTTGCGCGCCACATGCCTCAGCGCCACGGTCAGAACCTGCGGATCTTCCAAAATAGCTAATTTGTATGTTTTCCTCAAGCTCATAAGTCAATTCTTTCCTCTTTTCCTCCTCCCTGGAACCACCTGTTTTTGGCTCTTCCTCCTCTTTTTTTTTGCAATTTTATATCCTTTAACGTCGTCATTTAAAAGTTATTACAATACTTTCCGGGTCAAACTAATGTTCGTTTTCCTTTTCATTCCAGTTTGTCTTCCAATGGCAGGCTTGTCACCAGGAAGCAATTTTTAAATCCAGACGCTTCATTTTTTCTTTTTGTCTGTCTGCGTACTCACTTTCTGTGTACTCTCTTCCTTCTTCTCCATTGTTTCTTCCTTAGGTTTTACCATTTTTCTCTAAATTCAATAAGTCTCATCATATTCCTTCTTATTTGTGAAGGAGATTTTAGTTTTTTGGTTTGTATTGATGTTTCTTCTTCTTTCCTATCTGAGTCTGAGCCTGTCAAATTGATTATGAACTTATTTGCTTTATCTGAAATGTCACTTGGTTCCTTTCTTTCTTCTTCGTTTGATTTCGACGTTTGTCACCTTGGGTCATAAAAAATGCTAAAGTTAGTTTCTGCACTGAATACTATCTGCTTAAATAAACTATTATCATTTACATACATTTTAAACATAATTTTATTATTTTTGTTATTTTATTTATTAAATTTTGCTACTACTTCATTCGGGTCATGCTTTCATAGGCCCATTCCTATGGCCGGTATATACATTTCGATCTTCTTATATTTTATAATTCCTTCTAGTTGTCTCAGTACATCGTCCAAGTCCCGTAGAAATTTTTCCCTAGAAGATTCGACATGCATGAACCTACAGCCAGAACTGTTCTGTGTATAAAAGATGGTTAGTTCACTTCCATTGCTTCTATTAAGCGTAATCCTGTTCACGTTCCTAAAGTCGAAGCTCTCATGAGAGTCAACTACCAACTGGGAAAATCCCCTTGGGAAAGTTGCTAGTTTAGGGTTGATGAAATGCATAATGATTTGGTTCGGATCTTCAATATCTAAGGTTCCTTTTGTTATTGTTAGCGAATTTTGTACATTGTAAGTTTCCGATTATTTTCCAGCCAATTAACAAATTTTTCTTCTTATTTTTCCAAAAAACTATTTAATGACTCTAAACAATGTTGACCCTCTGGTATTATTATATCTTCGTCCCCATATACCAATTTGTTATTTTTAGCAGTAATATGAGGTGTTAAGTAGGTTGTGTAGAAACCAACCAAATGAACTTTTAAACCATAATTGTGATTACATATTGGATGGTTAAGACTTGTTTTGATAGCAGAATTACTTCCAGTTAACATGTAAGTACTCATTTATTAAGATAAAAAAAATTACCGATAGTATATTAATTTGATTATTATACCTCTATAAGAATCTCCGCTACTAAACATTTTTAAAATTATTAAACATAAATGACCACATATAACAGATCCAAATTCCTGAAACCTATTTCCGTTATAATCCAAATCACCACCTCCTAAATATTCAAACAAATCCTCTGGAGGCTTTCCCCATACGAATCAAAGACATATTTTTGTCTTGGTTCTTCCAGTAACAAATCCAATGGGTTCCAATATTCTCAGAGAGATCTAAATTAACAATTCCATATTCATTTTTCTTTGGTCTTTTTGGAAATTCAACAATAATAAATACACCTCTGAATTTTTTATCTTTAACTGTTTTACAAGATACTCTATATCAAAATTGGTTAGTGGATTAAATTGATTTTTATTCTTTTTTAAACCTGACCTCTTACCCACAATTAATTCTACTTCTTTATTATGTCGCCTTAATTCTTTAAGGGTCTCGTTATCTCTCTATCAATCTTTTTTGCATTACTTACTGTAGTAGCAATAGCAGCTGCAATACCAGCAACAAATCCTAAGGCACCTAATACTCAAACTACCACTGGTATAATTCCACCCGCATATTCTTTTCTCTTTCCAAGTTTCTCAAGCTGCCTCAAACTAAACGTTAAAGACACTCTTATTATCCTTTTTAGTTATTAGAACTTTGGTAAGAATACTACCATCCAGTGTTTTAAGCTGATCTAGAGTGAAAGGAACAACCACGGCACTTTTGGTTACCATTTAGTAAAAAATAAATTATAAACCCAATCCTAAACTTTGTTTAAAATGCATTGTTGACCAGCATTAAATGCATTAAAAATGCGGGAAATTTTTCTGTAAAAAGTTAGCATCCGGAGCAGCAAACCTCTCCCACGCTTTATCCTCTAATCTCTTATTATACTTGTGACGTGTCTCATTATCCTTATTTTCATGATAATCTATATCGTGTTCTTTGCAACCTTCATCTAATTCATTTATCCACTTATCAGCTCTTTTCAGTCTTCGAGCTTCGTATACGTATATGCATTTCAGGCCTACCTTTTAAATTTAAAATATCATTTATTAATCCATTTCCCATTCTCTCATTTTCCCAAAATCTAGGAGGTAGCATATTTATAATTTGAATTAAATAACCAATATCCTTAAGATCGTTTAAAATAATATCAGATAATCTTGAGCAAAACATATGCAAAATACTAACCTTCTTGTTATACATATTATTATTCCCAGCTAATTCTTCACCAGCCAAAACAATTAAACGATCAGTTAACTTCCTAGTATCATTCGTCCATATAAATTCCTTTGGTATTTTTGTGTACTTAAAAATTCCTGTTCCAACTCTTGTTGGACTCTCACGAGCTTCTTTTATATATTTCTCATAAATCGGTTTTATATATTTTGTATACTTATAAGCAAGGTGTGAATTAACTTTTCTGCTTCTGTCGTAATTCTCAAATACAGCATTAGAGTCGAGAATAATATATGTATAATTTTCTAAATCATCATCCTTAGTTAACCCTTCATCAGGTTTTATTTTCGTCTAAAGCTCCCACAACCCGTTACTCCCCGTATACCGCTGTGTGCCAGTAACTAAATCGTCATTAACAACATTTACATCCAAACTCCCAATTTTACTCCTTATCCCATTAGATAGATCTGGACGTATCCCAAATACTAAATCTCTATCTTTTGAATTTAAATGTGTTGCAGTAACCCTTAGATGAGTAATTGGGTCAATCCCTTCAACTTTATATCTTATTCGCTTTCTCACATGTTTATCTTCCTGAGACAGTGAGCCATCTTCACCTTCTATAGGACTTTCATAAAAAAGAGTTGAAGGAGCTGATTTATAAGGAACTAATGAGGTAATTATTTTTTGTTCACTTGTGTCAACTCTGAAATCCTTTTTTCTAATCTATTCCCAACGTTCTCAACTGTGTCAATAAGAGATTGATCTTTTTTTTTATATTTTTCATAGTTTCCCCTACTCCTCTCTTTAACTTCCACAAATTTTTTAGCTAATTGAACTCTTAATTTAATATTTTTGATTGCATCCTTAACGTGATACACCTCTTCCGGAGTCATTTATTTAAGGGAAAAACAAGACGTTCTAACGTTTACGTAACAGTTAAAAATCGTCTATTTTATTTCGGTACCTCCCATTATTTATGTCAGATGTTTTATCAATAGTAATATATCCATGTTTCTCTTTCCAACATTCTGAACACATCTCATAAATTCTTCAAAATCCATATCATTCTTGGCAAAATCATCGTACATACATTTTATATTAGTACTATCTTGTCTAAATGCACAAATAAAATTTGAATTATCCCTCACTAAATGTTTTGGAGTTTAAGCATAACTTTCAATTAAATCAAAACAAAAATTTCTCTGATATCTTCCTCGAAAGAATTATTCGGTAACATTATTTTGATTCTCTCTTATAAAATCATCAAACACGATAGCATTATCATTGCATTCATCTAATGGAATAACACCTTTATTATCAGAAGAGAAGAAAAATAAATTCTTACCTAGAGTATCTTCAATTTGTTTACATCTTTCTTGTAGTTCTAAATATTTAGGTTGAATTAAAGACTTAACATATACATAAAGATATAAATTAGGTATCCACCCGTATTCTAAAAGAAAATTAAACAACAAACAAGTTTTACCACATTCACTTGCCCACCAATTAAACATCTTAAATTATCGAGTAACAAATCTCCACTTAATTTTGTCTCTTTCTTCTTCGGAAAATAATCATGTGGGAGATTTCTCCAATTTACTTGCTCGCAAAATTTAAAATCATTTTTTTATTTTTATAAATAAATCGATGGATATATTTTGTAACAAAATCTGAAGATACTGAGATAATAGAAAATATTGATAAAACTTATAATGAAAAATGGATAAAATAACGTCAATAATGGAAGAAATAAGCTATATTAATGAGAAAATAGAAAATATTGATAAAACTTATATTCAAAAAATAAATGAAATAATCTCAAATATTACTAGTATTTACAATGAGTTGAACCAAAAGACACAAATTCACTTAATTGGAAAATTAAAAGGAAAAAACCAAATGTTGATCAAGTATTCAAATTCGTACATGGAAGTTCGTATTTTATATTTCCACACAAAGCACAAATTTTGGGAATTATCTCGAAACCTAATATTTACCACCTAAGTATATTTATAAACAGCTGACAGGTTTTACCACATTCACTTGGCCCACCAATTAAACATCCTAAATTATAGGGTAACAAATCTCCACTGAATTTTGTCCCATCCAATGCAAGTTGAAAAAGGAGAAAAAATATTATTTAAACCCCATCAACCAGCTGAAATGGAACAGAATACTTTTATTTCCATCTTTCTTCAAGTTTGTATATAAAATAAGTTAAATACCTTATATAACTAGAGCTTCATTAAATAAAACATTTTAAATAAATGGCATCGTTAGTTGATGTGTGTTATGAACAAATAAAAGATAATTATTGTTATGGATTGTTTGGAGATTTTAAACTAATTTTGACAAAGAGACTGGTTTATTTAATGCTATAAAATTATGTAAAGATGATGAAAAAGAGTTTAGAAAATGGAAATACAATGAAATCAGTAAAGAATTGTTTAAGTACTTCGAGAATAAAAGCCGGTGTCAGAGTACTATAAGCGATCTAAAGTAATTACGAAAGAATCTGATGATTTATGGCTGGCTGATTTAAATGAAATGGATACTTGAAATTTAAAAGGAATATCAAAAATTAATAAAAGTTATAAATATATTTTAAACATTATTGATATATTTTCAAAGCTTGTATGGTCTATCCCAGTTAAAGATAAAACTGGAATAAACATTACTAAAGCATTTGAAACTATTTTAAAACATACAGTTCGAACACATTTACAAACAGATGATGGAAAAGAATTTTACAATAAAAATTTTCAAGAATTAATGAAAAAATATAAAATTAATTATTACTCAACATATTCAGGTAAAAAGGCAACTATTGTAGAGAAATTTAATAAAATATTAAAAACAAATATGTAGAAACAATTTTCTATTCAAGGTACTTATAAATGGATTCATATTTTAGACAAACTTGTTAATGAGTATAATCATACAAGGCATAGTACAATAAAAATGAAACCAAATGATGTAAAAAAGAATGAAAAATATATCTATAAAACTAAATATTAAAGTTGCAAATCAACCCAAATTTAGAATTGGTGATAAAGTTAGAATTAGTAAAACAAAAGGAGTGTTTGAAAAAGATTATACGGCTAATTGGTCAAACAGTTGGGTCGATAAAAATAATGTCATTAATTGATTCTTCAATATTAGTACATAATTAATTTGTTTTTGCTAAAATATTTCCTAGTAAATGGAGCAAATTACAAGAATGTGTTCTTTCTCTAGGATTAATAAACGTCTTAATGAGTTTGTTAAAAATAAGAGTATGAAATATGGTGTTGGATATACATGTTTTATTTGTAAAAGAGAGCAAAATAAAAAATGCTTGAAAATGTATATTGTCAACCATGTAATAAATATATAGCGAAATTACATTTTAAAAACCATGAAAAAACAAAAATGCATAAATTATTAGTATATAAACATAAAAATGAATTAGTTATGTGAGATATTTTATAGATAACTTTTCTCTATTAAATGGAAGTTGTTAATACAATACTTTTTGATATAAATAGCGTAATGGATTTAGATAATATTAGGGAAAAAACTAATCTAATGAACACTCCCAAACAGTATGGTATCAATGGGTATAGAAAATGTAAACGTATAAATGATTTACGAGAATATATAAAATATCACATATATCTTCCCCCATTTATCAATGTCTCTAATAATGATGATAATGTTTTTGAGAAAATGCAACACTTTAATGCATATTTTATAAAAATAAATAATAGTGACGATGTTTTTGAAAAGAACTAACTTTAACCCATCTTTTAGTAAAATCGATAGTGATGATGAAATATTTTATTCAATTCATCAATCTGAATATACATTAGTAACTAACAATGATGTTGAAAGATGCCAAAATAAAAGAGAAAAACGACAAATTAAAAAACAATGGTTAGCTACCTAGACGAGTATCTAATGGAATGAAAAACGATATTTACTTGAGAAAGCGACATTGATTTTATAACACATTTCAATGAAATATGGAATAATGTTATCAATTATATTAGAAGTGGATTGTGAAAACACCCTAATCTATTAGTTTACCTACCAACACATATATTAAACGATGTGGAAGAAGTAATTTATTCAAGTTATACTGGTCGTAGAAGTGAAACGTTTAACATTGATAGATCCGCTATAAAAAATTTAGATGTTATATATGATACAGCAACCAATCAGATAACAAGGGGATTCGAAGAATGGGTTGCTAGAAACACAAGATATAGGTTTCATAGAATACACTACACTATTCTGAGTAGATATGTGCATCATCCAATAAGAGGTGGCGCTTGGAATGAATTACCTCAATGCATAAAAGATAAAACATGTGTTAATGTGAAAAATGTAAAAAGCAACAAGTTTAAATGCACAAACCAAGAAGATCAACGGTGTTTTGAATATGCATTAGAAAGTATATTAAATCCAGTTACGAAAGATCCAAACAGTACATCCAATTACGATATTAATAAATACAATGAAATGATTGTAAATTACCCAGTTAAAATCACAAGTGAGAACATTAAAAATATGAAGAATTTCTCAATATATGCATTAATGTGTACGTTCTTGTTAATACTGATGGCGAAGAACAGATTGAAAGAATGTGCCAAAGTGATAGTATTGATTATAAAAATAAAATGAAACATATTAGCATTCAGTAATGAAAATATTGGTGATGAACTTCCTATTTATCATTGTGAAGGAATAAAAAAAATAGTGCCCTAGTTAGTGGTAAGATACACCATGGTGATAAGCTCACATATATGCCCTAAATGTCATAAAAATATTTAAAAGAAAATAATAATTAATAGCATATATCCCAATGTGAAACAAACAACAATTCAAAGTGTTTAGATGGAATCAAAATAGATATGCCAACAGATAAAAATAAAATTCAAAAATATCAATCAATTGGTGCAGAACTATTTCATCCATATGCTCATACATTAGATATGGAAACAACTCTAATAAAATCAAATTTAACACACATTGCAAACAAAGAAATTATATCTGAACATATTCCAAATAGTTATTCGTTTATAAGAGGCACACCATTGTTTACTAGAGACCCAGTTATTGTTTACTCTTTTAATATATTAAGAAGAAATAACGATAAAATTCAGCTTATAAAACAATTTAATGAAGATCTTGTTAATATAGCAAAAGAACATCATAAAAATATTATATCTAGAAATATACCAGCTATATATAATAAAGAGTCTATAAACAAGTTTTAGTTACAAACATCTTGTCAAATGTGGTGTAGAATTTACAAGCAATAGTCGTGAAGTATACGATCATTGTCATCTTACAGGTAAATTTAGCAGCACATGATAACTGTAATCTACAGTTTAAACTTCCTAAATTTATACCAATATTTATACATAATCTGAGACATGATAGTAAGATATTTATTGAGTGGATTGTAAACTTGTGTAAAAATGAAAATGATATACGTATTCTTCCAGACACAAGCGAAAATTATAAATACATTACTTTGAAAGTTGGGGTTGATGAAAATGAACAAAAATATGACAAAACAAGGTGTAAAGGATGTAAAATCACACTTAAAGAATTGCTACAAGAGTGTAAAGTGTGTAAAAGCAGTGGAAAAATTTAACTAAAAAGGAAAAGGGGAGTAAATAGAAAGTATATATTGAAATTATATTCGTTGACACACTTAGTTTCTTAAATACATCCTTAAATAAAGCAGTAAAAATAATTTGGATTTTAACACAGGATTAAGTTCTACTTGCAAGAAACAAAGAGCCTTGAAAGATAATAAATATAGAGTTATCAGAGAAAATATTATTGCCTATGATAATCGAAAATTTTGTGAAAAAGAGAAATACAATATGTAAATACGATTTGTAGGTAACAGAGTCATCCATCTGGACTTTTACCGTCTGTTCTACTACATCCAATAGGTTGTTAAAGAAAGCAAATTTCAGTTATTGTTCGTTAAAGATTTTGAATTCTTTAGCAATAGCAATATCTACAAAGTTTAAACATAAATTATTTTAACAATGAATAATCAAATTCATCATATGTCCTGCACTTCTGCTGGAGTCAGTTTTAATTCCAGGGATTTCCTCTGCTCAAAATGTAATAAATATTTTCTCAATTCTAGAGGACTAATGATACACAACGGTAAATGTCATAATGACACTACCAAGGAAAAGAGAAAATCTGTGCCTAGCGTTAAATATTGTTCAACCAATCAAATTTCCTTTGCTCACGAATTGATTTGAGGTAGCAGTATTCCAGATCAAAGTTCTAAACTTATTGATAGTTTTGGTAGGCTTAAGTCGGCAGTGCCAATTCTGCCAAGAGTTCCTCGAGGAGCAAGAAATGCTATGGCTGAGGCTCTTACTGAAATCCTTCAGAAGATTGTAACATCTAATAATATGAAACACTGAATCGAACTTTTATTCTTTTTATATATCACTCTCAACATGCCTTCAAAATCCGCAAAAATCTCTAATCTCACTACATGGGTGAAACAGAGAATTCAACTTTGGTCCAGTAGTTCTCATGATGATAAAACTAATCCAATAACTGTCATGCCCAATAAATAATAAAACTGTTAACAAATCATCCATCAATGTCTTGATAAAGCATACTGAGAACAAACTTTTTGATGGCGACATACATGGTGCTTTCAGACTTCTAATTTCTGCAGACCCTCAGACTCCCCTCAGTTTGAGGGCCTTAAAAAATCATTCTCCGCACCCTTATGCATTTGCTCCTCCTAACTTAATAGACTATAATATTGATGTCAATCAATTACGTCCAACGAGTTACTTAAGGCGCTTAAATCATTCCCTACTGGTTCAGCTGGAGGAATAGACAGAATGAGTCCTTCAATCCTCAAATATTTAATACTTTATAATATTCAAGACTCTAAAGATCTCCTTACCAAGGTTATTTGTGATTTTCTTTCTATGATCTTATCAGGAGAAGTGCCCATAGTAATAAGGCCATTTTTCTTCGAGGCTTCTCTTATAGCACTGAAAAAGAAATGTGGAGGCATTAGACCAATCGCTATAGGGAAAACATAGAGAAGACTTTCTTCTAAAATTATATGTGGAAGAATTAAAAATCAACTAATTCAGCACCTTTCTCCACACCAACTTGGAGTAGGCATTCAACATGGAGCAGAAGCTGCTGCACATACTGCACGCATATATTATTCAGACCCTCACCAGAAGCCTAAAACCTTCCTTAAGATTGACTTCAAAAATGCTTTCAATGAAATGGACAGGCAAGCAATGCTCATAGTTGTCAAGGATAATTTTCCTTCTATCTATCAATGTGTGTTTCAAAATTATGCTCAAGCCAGCTATTTATTTTATGGTCAGGATATTATATTATCTCAAAGAGGAGTACATCAGGGGGACCCTTTAGGACCTGCATTATTTGCAATGACTCTTCAACCTATTGTCAATAATATCAACACTGACTTGAATATATGTTACTTAGACTACGGAATCATAGCTGGAGACCCGGATACTATATTAAATACATTAAATGATATCCATAAGAAGGCAATTACAATTGGTCTTGACCTAAATTTTTCTAAATGTGAGATTGGCTTTTTAGAAACTACAATCGAACAAACACACATACTTCTCACAATGTTCAACGAAGTGGCTCCAGGCATTCAATTAATATCTCCGCCAAATGCTTTTCTTTTAGGTGCTATCCTCTCTACTGATGCAAGCAGATCCTTATTAATTGTGAAAATAGCCAAACTTGAAACGCACTTTTCACGTCTTTCATCGATCTCTGCACACTCAGCATTTTATTTACTAAGATCTTCTTTTACCATACCAAGGTTATCATATTTTCTGCGTTGTTCGCCTTTTTGGAGAGAAGATCTACTCAAAAGTTACGATAACACCATTAATCTGGTTTAGAATCTATCCTAAATTGTTTTCTTCCTGACCACACATGGTTTCAGGCTTCTCTCCCTGTCAATTTTGGAGGATTAGGCATTCGTCGCGCTTTTGATTTGGCTATTTCCGCCTTCTTGGCGTCATTCTATGGTTCCCGATGCCTGATAGAATCACTTCTCCAAAATGATATAAATTCTCATAGGGATTCTGAGATTGAGACTTGCTTTTCAACTTGGTCATTATTAGTTGGATCATTCTTGCCCGAACTCGAAACTAGATCAAAGCAATTTACATGGGATGAATCCATTATCAAATCACACCTCTCCTTTTTACTTCAGGCTGCAGAAAACTTAGAAGACAAAGCAAGAATAATTGCCGCGTCTTCCTTGAAAGCAAGTGCTTGAGTCAAAGCTCTACTTCGCCCCCTCTCGGCCTTCACCTAAGTAATGAATGTTTCCGAATAGCAGTTGGAATTCGCCTGGGTGCAGATATTTGTGAAAGTCACAAGTGTCAGGCATGTAAAAATGACTATTACAATATCGGAGCACATCATTGACATTTAAATACATACAGTTGTACATTTTCGATTGTTACCAATGCTTTACACACCAGATTGATTCCTGCGTAATGTTCATCCTAGTGTATATCCAATGACACCAAATGTTCTTTACTGGATGGACACTATTCGCTTGTAGCATTGTTTATATACAGCACCAATAGTTCCTATTGGGTGCGCACCGTAATTAGTGGTACGTTAGTTATATGAAGCAACACATTTTGTTTCCTCCAGATGGGAAGACATCATCTTTTGTAGCAATGTTTATATGAAATGACAAAAAACAACTAAATTGTGTACCATAATGTGTCCAAGATGATAATCTTTGAATGTTGATGGATCCTATGTGACCATCTATCACCAAACGTTGTATTGGGGGAGATAACACACTATTTAGTTTATATGAAATAGGGCCTTGATATCCTGTGTGTTATGCCGGAGGTTATTGCACTACTTTGTTATATGCAATGCCGAACCATATATCCTAATTTTGTCATGCACTTTTCGTCACTTATGTGTAATAATATTGCAACTGTGTTTATATCATGTCCTTTAAGTGTTTGTAACAGTAGTATGTATAGCACCTTGTACTATGTAACCCAAGCACTATATTTGTTAATCGCACAATAAATATCTTTTTGAAATCCAATCATTGTGTTTAATTTTTTAATCCTGCTCCGAAGTCGAAAGTGAAGCTCCATTTTTAATGTCCTTTGCCCACAGCACATCGTAGATTGCCCTAAATCATCGTCATTAGCAATCATCTCTATATAGATACGTATAAAGTGGTCAACGGTGGTCTAGTTCTGGATGCATTTGTAGAAGGATATTGTACAACGAATGATATGTATCAAAAACACCAATGTCTCTAAAATTTCATGTCTTATATCATCCGATGAAAGGTTAGAACAAATATGACCTTTATCTTCAAGAAGAATGCCCGCATAACAGTAAATACAGGCTACAGAAAAGGAGGGCGTCCATTGATCAATAGCCTGTAATACACAATTTGCACTCACGTGTGAGTCTGAACAGTCACAGATTGCCGTCGTGCTCGGAACTGAGTTCAATGCCTGTCCACGAAGTTTTTTATAGCACTTAACAGCCAATCGCAATGCTCCATTGCCATTCGATTGTGTCCTATAGCTATCCAATGACATGACGGTAAAGTTAATCGATAGCGAACGTGTAGTCAACACCTGGACAGCAATGCTGGCCAATTAGTATATATCATTCCGGTAATTGTGATTCTACAACTTTGCATTCATAGAAGACGTTTGCGATGGTTGGGCAGGCTGTTAAGTCAGCGACCCATTTTGATTAACTCCAACACGTGACGTACTTTTTACCCTCACCTATGGATGCAATCGGTGTCGTCATGTGTGGGCTAGTGCGACTGTCATTGCTAAATTGTACTAGTTTCTCCAGAAGCTCCATCATGCAAATGTCATATTTCCTTTCCCTGCTCGAACAATTACCAATCTATATGCTATATTATTTTCCTGAAGCTAGGTTCACATCTGTGCCTGTTATTTTAAAATTCCATGTCCTACCAATCAAATGACCAGGTTCAAATATCATTCTGCTTGTCAGTTCGACTATTGACTATCAGTATACGTGGTACAATGATACTCCGCTGTACTTGTCTGTTTGTGTGCTAGTAGCTCTAGACACCTAGCATATAATTACCTAATGCCTCTGACATTTATTTCGAATATTCAACAGGTGGGTATGTAATGTCCGGTTAGTTGGCTGTATTTCCACTATTGCTACCTATTGGCTATGTCGACTGGACATTACATTGGTCGATCGTTGGTTCTAATATTACAAACGCATGTGGAGGGCAGTCTATTTACGACCGATCCTATATTTAATAATATTCTGTATGTCGTGCTTATATGTGCCGGGTATTCTGACCAATCCGTCCCGACGGTGGTCAAGATAATTCATCTAAAGCGTTATTACGGGGCGTAGTAACATTATTACATTTCGCTACGGGTGCATCATACTTTCTCCAACCTAGGGTTTGCTACGTCCATGTTGGTCCTTTGTTCTTCTACGTTATTAGTTTTATTATTCTTACGTTTTGAATATTATTCGTATTATCCTAACGTTACTTGTTTTCATATCTTAAATCGGATTTGGCATGTTCAAAGCCGGGAGGCGAATGATGTGATTGCTTTAATAAATCACAATGCCAATACGTGGGGTATTATTTTCCACGTTTGTGGTGTACAGGGATCTTTTGCTTACAGCTATTACTGCAGCTTTGGAACAACACCGGTTGCTCAGCATGCTATTCTTACTTTTTAACGCATATGTCCAATCTCCAATGGTCCATCGCCATGTCGGGCAAATATATCCTGCTAGTTAGATACCCCGCATTACGTTGGAGAGTGGTTATTTTTATCTCTATATACATCCTCACTTGAATTTACACAATCGGTTAGTAAACAAAGAAGATACAGCAAATTTCACATTTCCTGTATTGTTTTCAGGGTTTCATTTTCCGGTGAGCATGTTGCGATTTTGTATCCTGGAGGGTTGGATATCGCGCAGTACGTCCGAGGTCGCCTATTCTTATTTTTTGCTACATCGGCGCTGTTATTTTCGAAATCGGTTAGTAAACAACGAAAATATAGGCATGTCCACTTACCCAAACGTTTGTCATGGTTCCCCTTTACGGGTGTGTATTTGCTATGGCAAATTACACTCCTGATGCAGTGTATTTTAGGCTAGACTAGCTTTTTCTATTTTGACATTAAATACTCATCCACTAGGGACGGTTATACCAAATTCGACAATGAGGGTAACTTATTCAAAATTGGCAGCAATTTTCATGAAGTTAGTTGTAAGTTAAATCTGCTTTGTGTTTTTCATTGTTCAGTATTCCTCCTTCAAGATACATCCTGTAAAACGGAGCTCTCTTAATCTAAAAAACACCATCTTTGTTATTTGTGAGGGGTTAGCGTGCTATTTTTAGAGTTATCAATGTACAACCTATGTTTTATCAAGGTAGTTCAGACATTATTGCTCACACTGCTTGACTATGCTGCTTTGGGGACTCAATCATGATTTCAGCTATGCCGAACCAGGTTTTGCACCAACCTAATACAAGTATCCAGGTTTTTCCGATGTGCAGACTGCTGTGGTAGTGGCATCGATGTAAATGGGCCGGGATCGAGACACGGTAAGGGGGGTATCTATAAAATCTAACAGAATAGTGATGTTACTCTGGGGCAGAGCTTGGACACCTATACAGAACCGCATTCAGAGGAATGTGATGTTCAACCTACGATATTACAAGTTCTTACTAAACTTAACTATGCTCATCAGCAACGCATGCGCGCCTGCAACGGAACAGTACACAGCAAACGAACACAGTCGAACAATCCCGATATCACTATGACGTCTTTGCGTCTGTCGCTCTTTAATTTTTTCCCCAAACTTTTTTAAAATAAATTTTTCGGATTTCATATCTCATTCACGCTGTCTGATAGTGCCGGAGATAGATGTCTTGTTCCCTTTTAGCAATCAAATGTTTCCACCACTCAATCATTTGAACGTAGCCAATGGAGGTCTATTAATCCCTACTTACATGCTATTTATCGCTCGGGTGCCTTAAAATGACCGCTCCGTCTATCTTCTTTTACCTTACAGTAGGCAGATCAACACACGCTTCACGGCTACATTGGGCTGGAAAACCATCTGCTGCATTGCTGAAGTATAGGTTACGTGACTCGACTATCCAATATCTACCTAGCTCTCAGGCCGGGGCGAAGGGCATACACAGCTACTGTGTGTCTATGTTTGTTTCGTTATGTTAGATCTACAAATAACGAACTGGGCAAAAGAAATAGAAAGAGATAGAAGAGAAAAGAAAGCAGGAAAACCATTCGTCAAAACCCTTCATCGTGTTCTAAGCAAAAAAAACCTGCTCCAAAAGCCATACACTCAGACAGTACAACCAGAAAACTGGATTCCTCTAGACATATTATGCCTCGGGAAACTAAACAGTTGTGAATGGAAAAGGCTTTTGCATTCTCCGATACCCCCGCAAAAAACCAAGACCCTTGGTGGAACAATAGCTCACGTGAGCGCAGGGGGACGTTATGACCTACTTCTTAGAAACCAAACGTATTAACTTGAAAAGTTCATGTAAGCTCCAGGAAAAGAAAACGATGCTCCAATATGTACAGAAGCTTCTACAGAAATACGATAGATGGCAGGAGCATAGGGAATCCAGCAAAAGAATGCATCTACCATTTATTCTCTTTTCCGTTCTACAAGTTTAAACAAAAACAAAGGAAATAAAAAGTCTCTGAACAGAATTCAAAGCTGAAGCTAACGTATGAGATTCATTAAACAATGACATAAGTACAATACACGATATAGCTATGTCATTCTCTGTACATAAGTAACAAAGTCACGGTACTTAAAGAAACAGACATGCATGATTATAAGATAAGATAAAAAATTACAGTCAAGTTTAGCAAATACTGAATCAATGCATAGGATATCACAAAGCGACACTATATCACTAACGAACAAGCTAAGTAATTGGGAAATAATAAAAACAGTAAGTACAGTATAATAAGCAGGAATAAATGCATTAGGAACAACAAATGTACAGCGTGAGCCTGTAAACAATAAGCGTATGTACTGTAAATAGATCAAGATTAAGATCATATCATATTTCCAACTAATGTGCATGATAGAGATGACCCTTAAGAAACATTCAATAATAAATACATCAATTAGTAGTGCACAATACCCTGTAAAGATCAGAAACATAACAGGCTAAAGCAGAAACACAATAGGTTTCGTCTCTCTGAAAATGTAGTATTGTCATACTGATTTAATGTAATATTTTATTAAAAGAAACCAAAGTTAGCGGCATTTATCTGAAGGAATGAAGATTCATCAATTAAAATCTCCACTGTTACTACTACACAAGGGGTCTGGTACATCCTTCGACACGACAGTTGCAACGGACTGGTGTCGATTCTTGCCTGTTCAAACCCTGTACACACGACTGCAATGGGTCTGGTACATCCTTAAACATATCAGTTGCAACGGACTATTGCCCTCTCCTTCCTGCATATCAGTTGCAACGGACTGGTGCAGGACTTGAACCTACTTCTCTGAGAATTGATCACCAGAGAAGAAGAAGGCCGAGTTTTAATAAACTCGCTATAGTACCGGGCTTGGGACGCTCATTTTATTAACTTGGATCGCACTTGTATACCTTTGTAATAAACCTGCTTCTGGGATAAAATCAATTCTGTGTACCCTTTGTTCTACCTACAAGGCACTATCGCGTCCGAAAGCAAACATTACGGTAATCCTAAGGAACATTACGATATATAAAGATAGAATTGTCTCTTCGTTCCCCCTTCTGAACCACACATAACGCAACTTTGGGGTTCTCCCATTAAATTTTGATTCGATTTGGGTTGCATAAGTTTGAACGCAGAGGCGGACTGGGAGTACAAGGGCCCACTCGGAGAATGATGCTTAAGGGCCTTGATGAATACCGAGTTGGTCTGGAGTCTGGACTGCCCTTTTAGGAATGAACCCTTAGCTGGAGACTTGGATGGCTAACCTCCCCCCCCACGAAATGTAAACTTGTGTATGCGTATCTATAGCCAAGTATTATTTCGCTTTCTTTATTTACTACAGTCTGAAAATCTTTGCAATGAATCGTACATGTGCCTTCAAAGCAGCGACTGTTTATATTGAAAGAGATCTGAATATTATACGATTCCATGTTCAAAATTATGAAGAATTTAATTTTCATGAATGGTACGATGCAAATGAGTGAATAAATTATAATAAACTTAATTTTATTGCGTATTGTCTATCTTTGTAGATTTGTTGTACATGATATATAATGAGGAACATTGAGTAACCATGCAATTATGGAGGTGAGACAAAAGAAAGTAACATTTTGAAAACACAGGAAGTTTAGAGAACTTTTTAAAACATTTCTGATAAAACACGCTGAGTTTGATAAGAAATAATTTCTTGTTGACTTCTTAAACACTAATTAAATTGGAACATTACTACAATATATTAGCATTACAGCCTAACATATTTTTTCTACTAACGGCAGTTAGGAATCACCATCTCAAAATCAAGAAAGAAAAACGGAACGAACAGCACGAACTTTTGATGTAAAAATTTGCATACTTATTGACTACACAGAGGTGATAACGCATTTGTCAGTCATGTGTTTGATGTGTTTTGCAATTCTTATAATATACCTGAGTAATGGAGTTCATTTATCAAACCAACTTTTACAGCAGCATCTTTCTAAAGACAGGTTTCCCAATTTTATTGATAATTTCATCACTAGAGATTTTTTTGCAGAACATCCCATTCAATGGCCATAAGCATAAATGATTCCAGAATATGATTTGACAAAGACGAACGCGTACGAGTTTTAATTAATTTAAGATAACTGAATGCTCGCTCACACGATACTTGAGTAACTGAAAGAGTTATCAAATATTTGTATACAGTAAACAGTGTTTGGAAAGTGGAAACATGCATGTTATATCTCAGTAGCAACCTGTAGCAACACAAGTAACACTGCTTACAAGGATGATTTTCGTTGCACATCTTATATGACTGTCCTTCTGAAAAAGAGGCAATGCATTCCTTAGGTTCACTTTCGCCCTCTGAGGCACTACACTCAGTAGAACTGTCGCATTCTGCAACATCTACGTCGGGTTGTATGTCAGTACAGTCTTTATTATTTGCTTTATGAAAGTATTCTGGCAGAGTTTTCTGGAGTTTTTCAAAATTTTTAGCAAAATTCAACAATTCAGATTTCACATTTTCATGCTCAACCAAACATTTTTCAGCTAACTCCTGCAAAGCACCTTCTGGAATACACTAATTTAGTAAATCAGTAAATCGGCGAGGATCAAGACAAGAAGCGTCAAAGATTAATTTTTTGTTGCTTGTAAATCTATCACTTAATCTAACCTGGATTTCGTCGAGCACAGGTTGAAATATACCAACACGGAAAGCTGCTGCTTCATCTGGTAATTGTGTGTCTACCATAGTTTCGTCAAAATATGACTTTCTTTTTCGAACTCGTTCCTTCGGAAATTTGCACTCTACCTCATCATAATAGTTTAATTTTTCGAGTAATTCATTCATATACTCAGCAAACTTCTTTCCTTGATCAACAATTTCTTCAAGCACCAATTTGTTCAACTCCTTATTGATGCTCTCTACCATGTGGAATGCAGCTAGCATATCCACTCCCTTTGTCTGAAAGTACTTAGACACTGGAGAAATTATATCAAACAAGTGAAAAAAGAAAACATCAAGTACCACAGACTCGAATTTCAACCAATATGAGATCAATCCTGAAGCCACTGCCACTACTTGATCATCAAATTGTCCAGAACTTAAAATTGCACGCAACATAACAATTAATTCAACATACACCCCACTCTCTGGATTACCTTTACAACCAAATAATCTCTCTACACCTCGACTCTTCGACCACCACTGACTCCCACCCATTTTGTGAAGTTTTTTAAAATTTTATCATGTCCCACGTGGTTACTAGCGATGAATGACTTCCACATATTCATTCGCTTGTAAGATTCATTTACCAAAGTAGCCGACTGTTGCAGATTGCCAACAAATGTTTTCACTTCTACAACACTCTCACATCCATTAGTAATACACAAATTCAGAATGTGAGAATAACACCAAATCTATACGCTCTGCGGCGATTCATTTCGAATATAGCTCTGTAACCCTGAAAATTCACTTCTCATATTGGAAGCACCATCAAATGACTCACCTACTACTTGTGTCATTGTCAACCCTAACTCCTGAAAACAACCTTTTACTAAGGTATGAAGGCCTACATCACTCCCGTCATCTATGGGTTTAACTGCAATCAGTCTTTCAAAAATGTTATCATTTACAATATACCGCAAGACAATAGCAGCTTGTTCAATTACAGAGCAGTCCTGAGTACTGTCTACTTGTATACTGAATTTCTTATCTCCAATCTCTTTTACTATTTCCTTCTGCATTAATCGTCGTATAACTTCAATGATATTGTTCACACTAGTTTTAGACAGCATGGTGACCAAATTTCCCCTGCCAGTAGTGTGCCCTGATTTCTCCATCTTTTCTTTCCTCTGCCTACTGGCATGAATTACCTTTTCCAGATGTTGTGCCAAACATGAATCAAACTTGCTTATCAGTCACATAGCAAAATGACGTCCCAGGGATGTACGACGGATCTCCTGGCAGGATATCGGGACTTCCGTGGGAAGTTCTGTTTAGGCCCCGTTTACATCCATGGGACCTCAAAATGTCCGCCCCGGGATGATCCCTCGGACGTACTTTTGGGATCCTTTTAGGACAAACATGGGACTATAATGGGATAATTTATTGTATGTAAAATAATTAATGTTGAATGCTATTTGTACGACCAAATAGAATTAACGGGGATCTATAGGTGCTATCGGTAATACCAGATACCAGCAATAGCGTCCTATTTCCCCCGTGTCCTTTTTTTGCATCCCGGTTGCCCAGGCTTCACTCTTAAAATTATCAAGCTAAAAGTTCTCACTTTCTAGTTATTCACTTTTCAGCTTGAAAACTTTAAGAGCAAAGCCTGGGCAACCCGGGTGCAAAAAAAGACAGAGGAAATAAAAAAGCTTTGGCTGGCATCTCGTATTAACGGTAGCCCCTATATAGAGCAACGTGAAGTGATTGTATACTGTTATATTTATAACGTTTGAACTTATTACATGCAATTCCAACAAAGAAAGTTATATAATATTTGTATATATTTAAATAATTGCTAATAACAATATCACTTCACTATGAGTAGAGAATTAAGTATCACTATGATTGAAAGCGTTCAACAAAAAAGGCAAGTAGTGTTTATATAAGTACATCTACTTAATACTGAGTGGCTAACGATAAACATTTCTGAATATCCTGATCTTAAAAATATTTCCTTGACCGACAAAAAATGAACATTATTATTTTCATACAACTATATTACATATAGTAATAAATGTAACTGAAATGTTGACAGTTAATAAGTATAAGTATGGACGCGGTCTGACTGCGTACCAAATAGTCCAGAAATGATGAAGCACCTTGAAAAATAAATTCGCAAGATCACAGAACCGCACTAGACGGACAGACAGACACACACATACACACACACACACACACACACATATATATATATATATATATATATATATATATATATATATATATATATATATATATATATATATATATATATATATATTAGTAATTTTTGAAACAATATTACAATATTTACAATTTTATATTTCTGCGTAGAACTCCAGGACTATTCTGAAATCTTGTGAAATTTCCTTGATATATACAGGATAATCGGTTATACCTCACTTGGACTTCATTTTATGGCCGGAAACCACTCTGAAACCCCGACTATGAATTAAATTGATTTAAGGCCTTTAAACATCTTTTGCAAAGGATGGGTTGGGGTACAGGAGAGGATATGGGAAGGAAGTCGACCAGGGCCTACTTTTAAAGATACCGTCATCATTTGTCTGGCATAACTGAGGGAAAACCATGGGAAATCACAGTCAGGTTTTTCGATTTTACTAGCTTAGTTACGGAATGGCACCTTCAAGAGTCTCGGGCATCTTCCTCTCTATGGATTGAACCAACATTCAGGCTATACAGCGAATTGGACTGAAAACTTGGATTAAGTGAATCAATAAAATTATATCATGTGGACGAGTCATGGTATAGTCCAAACACTTACCTTAAAATTAATCTATGGTCTCACTTCTTGTAATATCACAACTTTTTTCTTAGCTTTCGGACTCGTGTGGAACCAATTTTTAAGTTACGAGATCAGCCTAGACAGTGTCAAACAGAAAGTTACACTAGGCAAATGCCGAGATGGTAACCTGGCCGACATCTTCCTTGTATTATCTCCCAACCTGAGCCATGATGCCTAAAGGTCACAAATAAAATTCAAAATAAAAAACAATGAAAATATTACCTTGTGTCCTTCGGTATGGTAAAGTCCTCGATGTGAATCTGTAGATTTATTCTTGGTGCTTCCCCATGCAGTCAGTGTTCTCGTTGTTTGGTCTGTGAGATTCTCACACCAGGCCAGCCGCACTGTCAGTTTATTAAAGCAAAGCAGGTCCGGCAGCATGAGAGGCCCCACACAAAGTTCAACTCCAAGACGCTCTCGAAAAGCGATTGCGGAGCCGCTGATAGAAAACGCAGAAGCTATGGAAGGTTCCTACAAATAGAAAGTTATAGGATCTTCGAAGAAAGCAGTTTTGGACGATTTATCCTGCACCAACACTGATTTTCAGCCTGTATACCACATGACAGAAGGAAGTGCAACGAAGCGATGCTTAGTGACGTGACTCAATTGCTTATATAGTACTCACTCCTTCCCACATATTTCACAACATATCGTACACAGTTTCACCAGGCAAATGTCAGGATGGTACCTTAAGAAAGATCCTGGCCTATAATTTACGCCCTAGTTGCCTAAAGGCGTAACAAATTCAATTAAAACATATCGAAGTGCACTGAAAACAAGAAAGCGCTTAAAAAACACTTCCTCAGTGTGCCAAAATGGCATACTTTAAAGGAGTTTTCTCAAGTTTAAGAGGTTATAACTTCTGTATTAATAAAAAAAGCTATAAACATATACAAAAACACTACAAAATGTGGTAATTTGAGAATATAATCACGAGCCCCATCAGAGTTATTTCGAACCAAATTTCGAAGATTTATTTTTAAAAATTGATTTTAAAAATGCATAAAAATTGACATGTAGGTATATTCATATTACTTATGGTAAAACTACTCAAATATACTTATATATAAAAAGTAATTCAAATTATGCATACCCCTCCCTTACCCTTGAAAAATTTCCTAAAAGTGAAATTTCATGACAATTATGTTTAACTTTAGTTGTAATTTTTTTCATAGAAAGGAGAAAGATAGGTACATAAATCACTAAACTTTTTTTACGTTGTTAAATTACAAACAAAATGCTTTTTGTTTCATCCTTCTACAACAAATAATTTTTTAGTAGAACGTTTTTTTTTATCAATCCTTACACTCGCTGAAATTGGCATGCGCAGCGTAACAAAAATGGCTGCCAAAAGTAAACCGCTTATGATATTTTAGAAATTGTTTTAAGGTCTTAAGACATTAGAAAATCAACCGTGAACGTTTCAATCTCTGTTAAATAGGTCGAGTAAACACCCTTGGATCGTTTCAAATGAATTGACCCCTATATTTCATTTGTTTTGTTCTCTTCGATCAGTATGGAAAATTCATGATTTAAAAAAATGATGATTTTATATATTTAAATCACATCTTTCTCCTTGTATAATACGTGTCGCGAACTGAAGAAAAAAAATCGGAATGAGTATTAAATGTTAATTATGATACTTAAGTAATTCCAAATTGGGGTTAAAGTTTCAATTAACCCCTAATTTTCAACCGATATCAATCATAAACAATATTTCTTAAGCATTAAATAAAAATTACACGAGAATTAATAAAAACGGGACACTTTTTTCACGAAAGTTATCGATATCGCAGCAACGAATTAAAAAAATTCGAGCGGTCCAGGACTAGATTACGGCACAAAATACATACATTTCGCCTGAAGCTATGTAAGGTACAGAAAATTTTAAAGACTATTTCAGTAGCTTCGTAATGAGCCGAACACAAGCTCCCTAGGACAAAGAGTTACAGACAGAGAGAGAAGAAGGAAACTGGTATTTTTGTGTGCGAGTGTGTCAAAATTCGGCAATTTTTCGAATTTTCAATAATTTATATTTCAGAAACTAGCGGCTCACTAAATCTAAAATTTGGGATTTTTCATATGCTCCACATGTACTATCATGGCCAAAATAATGTTCACATGACTTTGTTATACACGATTTTCTCTAAGCCTACAAGATAGGTCACCCAACTAACGCTGAGTCGGCGGTGTGATTCTGAGAGAGTGTGAGTGAGCGAGCAAAGGTTGGAATTTTCTTTTCTTTAACAGAAAACGTTATCACATGTCCTGGGTTCTGAAAAAATATTTATGATTTCTTGTAGCATGTAGCAAGTAATGAAAAAACTTAAGAGAGTCCCATTTCAAACAATAAAATAGGAAACCTAACACCATTTTTATTTTAGGTGGGCCACTAGTTGAAGTGTACTGAAAAGTTTAATTCAAATTGTCCAATAGAAAAGATTCTTACCGAACATGTAGAAACAAAATTGATTTATAAAAACCCATGGTTTCTTTCTTTTTTCTTTCTTAATGAATTTAATAGAACCCTAACGTTATGCATAAAAGACAAGCGAAAAGGTCTGTTTCTATCAGTTCTTAAAAATAGGGCACGATGCACGATATTTATGCTTGATAATTTCTGATATTATGTTGTTATTTACGTTATTTTGTATGGGCGTACATGTGATAAACATCGAAACGAGTATACTTTCTTCCGAGCACCGTACCTTACTTGGTAGAACGTTGGTTTCGTATTCGGGAGGACCTCGGTTCGGTACCAGCGGCTGACTGTAATGACTTAGGTTTTCCTAGTGTTTTCCTCGGTCACGTTAGGCACATACCGGGATGGTACACTTCGCATAAAAAATTGCGACAGCAAACGCCGTGCAGCTAGGCAACCCAAATGACCCCTTCTTATCCCATAATCGTTTCTAGTAAACAGACCCCCTCTTTCTCCTTCCTTCGTCTCGCCCATACTAAAACCAGCAAACATCATGAATACGTTTTTTTTTAAAAAAAATAGACATGTATTAGTATCGATAAAATGAAAGAATAAAAGCGAGACGAATCAATATACATAAGCTGACGGAGGGAGAAATTTAAACATGCAATGAAACATTGAAACCAATGGATGTCTATTAGACAGAGGCAGAGGAATGATATATATATATATATATATATAAATAAATAAATAAATCACAGCCATATTCAATCCACTAGTGGATGAGGTCTCTCCCCGAAGGGAGGAGTTGGTCTACTGCTCCCACGCTGACCAGACGGGTTGGGAGAGGAGAGCCGAAGCTCTCACTGTGATCGCCACTGTCTTTTATTCACAGCAGCTCCCCAATTGTCCTCACGATGCTGGGTCAACACCGAAATATTTGAGCCCCCATCGGGAATCGAACCCGGGACCGCTCGCATTGAAGTCGAGCGCGCTACCGACTAGGCCACGCAGGAGCTCATATATATATATATATAATAATACACAGCCATATTCAATCCACTAGTGGATGAGGCCTCTCCCGGAGGGAGGAGGTGGTCTACTGCTCCCACGCTGACCAGACGTGTTGGGAGAGGAGAGCCGAAGCCCTCAACTGTGATCGCTACCTCTTTATTCAGGTAGCTCCCCAATTGGCCTCACGACGCTGGGTGGACGCCGCACAGGCAACACCATCTGGAGTGCTGAAACGGTCACCCATCCAAACACTGACCAGACCCAGAGCTGCTTGACTTCGGTGATCTTACGGTGATATATATATAGAGAGAGAGAGAGAGAGTGAGTGAGAAAGAGAGAAGAGGAAATAGAAGAAGAAGAAGTACACATAAAAATATGGAATTTAAATGTAGTAAAAAATATTACGTTCAGTTCCCACAGTATAAAGTTCAGTTCCCACAAATCAAATTTAACAGCAAGAGAGAAGTGATTTTATATTTTTTCAGGGTTATTCGAATATATAAAGAGTGCTTCAAAAATTCATTAAGTCACTTTTGAAATGGAGACCAAACTTGGTGGTCAGATTAAATACTTATGATTTCCAGTGAAACTCCAGAGTTTTGAGACACATCTAGGATAATGTCAAAAGTGTAACACACATTGTTTGTTTGCGCGGGGTTAGTCTGCAAATTCGGTGGGTATTATTAAACATACTGGTTCGAAATACTTTGTAATCAGGGATTCTGCCAGGATTTTCAGATTGGGGGCGTAAAGTCAAAATTGAGAGGGTGGACGTAGAGATTTGTACAGTTTCTATCAATTTTTGTCCGCAATATATTAAAGTTGGGGGTAGTCTTGAGGATTTGGGCTGACATCCCCTACAGGGGCCGGGATCTAGCGGAATCACTGATTGTAAAAAAACAGTAGATACTGTAGGTCATACCTTCTATTTCAGATTACTAATGCAAATTGAACATAAAAAGAAATGAATGAATCATGATTTCTCTGCTTAATTTCTATCAGAAAGAACCAAGATTGCATATGCAATCTGTATCAAAATGAAAAGTTACAAATGTTCAAAAGTAAAATTAGCATGTTCCTATAGGCATAGTAAACCTGACATGTTCCAAATTGCAAACGTGAAAAAAAGAAACACGTGTGATAGTATGTCGATAAATTAGGAAACGAATTTTGTGCCAAACCAATATAAAAGATTTCTTCTCTTGAAATAGCCAAAAAAGGGTGACAATTGCTACTCATGTCTTAAATTGTATCTCTTCTGGACATGCCACTCTATATTCCACCTATTGCGAATATAACGTTCTAATAATTACAACACTAATGAACTAGTGTTTATAATAAAGCGCACAGATGAAATGAACACGGCAGAGCTGAAATGGGTCACCGGTAGCGGGGGATGCTGGTCAAGTTTTGTACTGTTTCGTCGGGTGTAAGATTCGAACCCATGCGGACCCATTGATTCGATTCAGATCTGATAACCCGTAGGATGATGGAGAGATTTTAATTATTTCGTTCCGTTTGAACAATGTTTCTTTAAGGGAAGACCAGGACCAGAGATGTGACCCCGAGAACAAGAAAAATACGACGCCGAAATTCCCAGTTAAATAGGGTTTCCAGACCGGGTCAATCGGGTTACCGGGTCACTTATGTTTGGGTCAGGCCTATCACCGGGTCATCGAAAGTGGCCCGAAATTGGCTCTGGAAGACGCACAAAAGGAGAGAGTGTGTGTAAAGTAGGAGAAAAATAAAGATAAATAGATAGAGAGAAGAAGAAGAGAAAGACGCAGCGAAGATACTATAACAATACAGCAACAAAGAGAGGAAGAGAAAGAGACCAATGAAAAAAATGAAAACTACGTTATCATTATGCTAAACAGCACACGCAATGTTTACTCGGATTCTGACCAGTGATGCTTCGTAAGTTCTCCATAACCCGGGGATAAATCTGTTTGAATACTTCAGTGTATGCGAAAAATAAACTGGCTGGTGGGGAATCGAACCCAGGTTTTCAAATTAGAAGTCCCGCACGATAGCGATACTCCACAGTTGGCTGTACCCAAAACTTGCTTAACAAATGTTATAGTGTTTCTTTCTAAGAATAATAACATGAACGGTTGATACTTCTGATCAATGACGTGTTGTTAACTTTCCTGGTAACCCCCTGAGACTTGATTTGAACTTTCCCAGCCAACATTTGTAAATAGTCTTCCTTGCTATAATGGCTCAGTTGCTCCACTCCACAATCGGAAATATTCTCCGTTTTGTATGAGAAGAAATGATTAGATTATTCACGATTGCTTTGTAAAATTTTTTTGGCTTGAACAGGATTTGAACCCATGTTGGTTTGCTTTCACACTACAAGATCCAGCGCGTTTCCCCATCTCCATTTCGCCAACGAGCTCAACATCTATGAATAACCCAGTTCAAATGCGAGGAAAATGTAAAATTGAGTATATATGTTACATTTTGTCTGTATGTATTGTGTGGTAAGTAAACATGTGTATGTATATCCTTTTTGTCATATCAAATTATGAAATGAATATATTATGGCAGTTTTACGAACAAATCCAGTTTAGGATAAGTATTGCCACATTAAGATACGATCATTTATTGTCGTTTATTTTAACGTAAACCAGCCTGAACGAATCTAACATCGCCAAAAGAAAATTAGCAAATCTAGAAGTTAAAACTTCAATTAAAAGTTCTAATACACTTCGTGCAATGTGATAAGTTCAACGTAACACAAATTTTAACTTTTGACAGATTGTACTGTAAGTATAATCGGAGGCGGCGTTTGGGGGTGGCAACTGGGGCAACCGCCCCAGACCCCGCGTTCCGAGTTGATATTTTCCTTACTCAATGATATAAAAGTTGATTTGTAAAAAAAATTACAAATAAACTCTTTTGTACAGTTTCCATGCGAAATGTAATGTGAAATGGAAATGAATAAAGAAGCACTTGTAATTAGTAATGCAGTTTTTAAAATATATTGTACTTTCTCTAAATAAATTATGTCGGATTTTTTTCATAAGAAACCGTTGTTCATTAAAAAAGAGAATATTTAGTAATAAATTTAAGGTTAGGAATGAAAGGAAGAAGTGAGAGGAAGCATTTAGAGGGAAGTTGCTTACTGCTTTATCGGTTTTGATGTAACATTTCGGCGCTCAGCGATTTTTACTTGTACTTTGGCCCCGTGGGGTCATTATTGCCCTAGGCCCCGCGCTCACCTAATGCCGCCTCTGAGTATAATATCGCGCAATCTGAGTCTATTTTGATTTAACCAGTTTCAAAATATCCTGTTCATCTTTTGTGATACATTTTCAGTCACAAGTTAGGACCCATCGTTCCCATGCATGGCGCTATACGGTGCACTCAGCCTCCTATCAAACTGAGTACCAGAGTGCTCTTAGTACTCCTGGGCACCTTGGGAAGGTAAAGGCAGTCGAGCGTGGGAGTGACCAGTCGAGCGCTACCTCCACATTCCCGTGTGAATCGCACAGGGTATAGCTTTACCTTTACCTTTATTAATTCGTGTAACTGAGAAACAGACAGGTAAAAGCGAAAGTTTTCCAGATATTTCCATGAAATTTGCTACAATTGCTCACAAACCCACTTTCGATACTGAGAAAATACTTTTGCAAAACAAAATTTTGGTGGTCCAAACTGAAAAGTTAAGTAGATCGAGATTGAAAGATGCTACAACATTATATAGACAGAATACAGCCTTCACGAGAAGGCCAACAACAATGGAGAAAGACTGATAACTCTCTCGATTTCGAAAATCCTACTGGTATTAGTAGACAGACGAAAACACACCAACATAATGGATGTTAGGTCGTACAGAGGAGCGCAAGGTGCCGACCATCAATTAGTTATCACAAAAGTAGCGGAAAGGTTATGCACCGCGAACAGGGGAAACACGGGGTCAAAACAACTAAAATTTGAAGTTAAACGATTAAATAATCCGAGCATAAAAGCAGATTACCAACTCGAACTCTCAAATAGGTTCGAAATGCTAGCTGACTCGAGTAATAATAATAGTATTAATAATGAAATTGATGTAAGATGTGGGAGGCAATTCGTGAAACAATTACACTGCAAAAAATAGCTGTGTTAATTCAACACGGTGTTGATTTCGGTACTGTGAAAAAAAAAGTTACGGCTGCATTCAAAAAAAGAGTTGACCATGGGTTGCTCAATTAGAAGTAAAGCGTCTTACCGACTTGGCTAAACAGTCACACAGAAAAGACACTAGATCTAAACGATATTTGGTTAACAACATTTGAATTAAACGACTACACTATAGATTTAAACAGTGTATGGGTTCAAATATATGTTGCTGAATCCCCAAAACTAGCTAAGTTACTTGCACGAATTATCCCATGGTTTAATCACTTCCTATTTGTCAACTGAGAAACAGAATTCCCATTCATTAAGAATATTATATTTTTATTAAAGCAAGCAAGATAGCGACAGCCAAACACTTGAGCAGCATTACTGCTTTCTTATCGTAACAACATGTCAAATGCTGCGCTTGCTTTCATAGAATGGAACATATTCTCATATAATGGGGATTGTGATCCCTAATTGACTAACGGAAAAATCATTAAAATCATGGCATAAGTCGTGAGTGTAACTTTGTTTGTGTTTGGGGTTCAGCATTTTTTTATCCTCTATATTGTTTCAATGTAGTGCTATTTCCATCTGACGACTTAGCAAAGTCGATAAGATGCACCAGTTCGTAGTTAGGTGGCGTGGTAGGAGGTCATGCTCCAACTTCGCTCCGTCGCGAATTGTGTGTGGTGGTCGTGCTTTGAACGGTCTGTGGTTTTGGTTTGTACCTTTTGATAGTGAAATTTTGTGATACTTCTGAGGTGATATGAGTTTTTCTAATTTTCAACGTCAGCGAACTGTGAAAATAGACTTTAGTACTTTAAACCAACGACCTAACTTAGGCGACGTACACGAAGAAATTTACAATCAAATTGGAGTGGAAGAGGACGACGTGGAGAGCTTGGAACTTTGTTGTTATAAAAAAGCGGTTTTTCCGAAGGTTAAACGTCAAGAATTGGTGCAAGAGTTAATAGCAAGATGTAATGGAGAATTAAAATTTATAGTTGATAATATCCGACATAGTTTCCCAGTGACCGAAGTAAGTCCAGAAGTTATTTCTTTTGTGGTATACAGTGTACCTCCGGAGATTCCAGATACGTATTTACAGGAACAATTAGAGTTTTATGGCAGGATAAGAAGGATCCAACAGTGTTACCATCGCTCCTATCGTTATAGGGTATACAACGGCAGAAGGATCATATACTTTGAACACGTGAAAACTTCAATCCCACGCTACTTCAAACTAGGACCCTACAATTTGCAAATTCTTCCAAATGATTACATATCCCCCGCTCGAGTCTCGGAATCAATTAACACAGTAAACGCACCAACTCAACGCGAAACATCTTTTGATGCAAATTTTTCTGAGTTTCCTACCCTGTCAGAACAGGTGCTTAGACGCCGAGCCAGCTTGAACACGGAAACGAGGGTAGATGACTCACATCAACCTGCCGAGTGTCTGAATTTGCCCGAGGTGAGTGAACTGAATGCAAAGACAGCGTCTGTCGATGATAGTGGAAGTATACACCGAACAGTCATTACGACGAACGCTGATATTCATAATGTTGATACAGTGGATCTAAAAGGGGGTTCAGTGGAGTATACAGGAAGTAAATGTACTACTCCCGATTGTTTTACATCTAATGATAGTGTGCCCTTGATAGAGGGAAACGAAGAAGCTGAAGCTCGTGTGTGGGATCATACTCCTAATAGCAGTGTGGAGCGGTTTGCCCAATTACAGTCGTTCGCGGCATCTACACAAGAAGGTCCAGGGCAAATACCAGAAACAGAGGAGAGGAGGGAGGAAGAAGAGGACACTGCGGTAGATCCATACCATAACACGCGCTCTCTTGCTCGAAAACGAGGATCCGAGGTGAGTGAATTTTTCACTTCTCCTAGTAAAAGACCACTAAAGAAACTAAGTCAACTGTTGAAACGGATACCGGACAAAAACTTTAGGCAACTAGATTACCTGGCGAATATCCCCCCCCCCCACCGGACTGGTAGTGCTGTTTTCATGCGATGGTTTTTCACTTATATGTTCGTATGTAAAGTGAAACTTTCGAAACATGGTGCAACTACACGAAGAAAATTGTTTTCTAACCTCCGCTTACTTGGCGGCTTTTGCAGTGTTCATCTTAGGGGGACTTTTACTCCCCACCAGTGTTGGGGGAGGAAAGGGCAAGAAGAGCAAAATCATGATCGCCATGCTTGCATTACTTATACCCTTGATGTCTACAGCCCTAATGCCGGAGTCTAAGACCTCAAATACTGTCTTTAATCTTACCATTGCTACTTTCAATTTCTGTCGGGCACATAGTGAGGGGAAATGCAGCATCCTTGCTCAAACTTTGAAGTCCGCCAACATTCACATATTAGCTGTACAAGAGATATCATCTATCGATCTCCATATTAGGGATTATTATTATTTAAAAAACTATAACGTTACAGAAAATACCGGGGTCGGCTTCTTGGTTAGAGCGGATATTGAAGTCTCCGATGTCTACAAAGCGATTGATAGTAGATCGTACGCTATACAGTTTGCAGGCCTAACAATATTACGGCTTATATGGAAAGTGGAACTAAAGTTAAATCATAACGTGAAGCGTCCTTTCAGAACTTGACAGTAAATATCTACTGTCACCAAAATCCGAACCTAATAGTGTTAGGCGACATGAACGCGGTATACGATTGTACGGTGACAACGGCGAAAGACAATTATAGCCATGGCTTTAAACAAATGACGGAATGTTTAAAGTTAACGGACGCATGGGATCATTTCTTCCCCCACGTACCTCTGTATACATACATGAACAATTCTTGCAAAAGTAAGCTCGATTATATCCTCCTTAGACCACTGATGGTGAAGGCTATAAAAAATGTTAAAACTGAGAAACTAGCTATGTCAGACCATACAATGGTCCAAATAAATGTGAAATGGAATGTTCCGTTATTTCTTCGGAAATCATACTGGTGGCGTCTCAATGCCGATTTTGTAGCCGAACCCGCCTTTTGTCACTTAACCGCGGCATTAAAACAGAATACAAATAGTTATCCCGGGAAAAGTGGTGAAGAATGGAAAGTGTGGCGACGAAAAAAAAATACCTTTATTCGTGAATACAAATTATATACACGAGTTTACTACGAGGATAAAAAACGAACGATCGAATTTCACCAAGCAGTGTTACAAGCTTATAATCAACGTGCCATGCAGGATATAATTTGGCTTCCTAAATTGCGGAAAATGCAAAGTAAACTACGTCTATTAATGTCTTACCGATATAAAGGCTTACAAAAACGAAATACCTTAACCAAGTGCGGCATTTTTGAGACAGCCTCTATCGCCACAGTTATCCGGGACTCTAAACGTAGGGAAGCAAATTTTATTAAAGAGTTTAGCGATGACCAGGGTACTCTTTACAAAGGTCAGACAATTTTTTATGGTATCAGGAATCAATATATAAGACATTTTTCGAAAGTTGGGGATTCAGGAGACGAATTTCTACAAGAATTCGATCTGGAAAATATACCACATTTATCTGAAGACGATGCGGAGTGTCTCTTAGCACCCTTTACTCGGCAGGAAGTGGAACAGGCCCTGTGCTTCCTCCATGTAGACTCTCAAGGGGGAGGGGATGGACTGTGTGGACAGTGGATGGTGGCAAATAAGGTCTACATAGTGGATCAGATGGTTCCGCTATTCAATTCCTTTTGGAATTTCCCTAAAGACATCGGCGACTTTTTTACAACGATAGGCGTGTTGTTAAAAAATAATCAAATTGCGTCTATTCAGAATTGTAGACTTATACACATGATGAACTTTGATGCGAAATTATTTATGAAAGTGATAGCAAATAGGCTTAAGTGGTAATAACATATCTGTTGCATTATAGCCAAAGTGGCATACAGGGGATGAACCCAATATACTTTCATCTAATGAACATTCCAGACCTGTTATTATATGCTAACAGGGGAGAAACCATTCCGTTCCTTATTTTTAAAGGCAGATTTCGCGAGTGCTCATGATACCGTCTCCCATACATTCCTGTTCTCGGTGATGCGTGCTATGAAGTTTCCACCAAAATTTATCGCCTTGATACAATGGATATATAATATAGGATAAGTCCAGATATCAATAAATGGGTTAATTGTACATCGTATACCTTTGCAACGTGGAGTCCTCCAAGGTTGTGCCACAGCCGGGATTTTCTTTGCTTTAATTATGTCTCCTCTTGCTCAGGCTGTACATCGAAACCTGGCGGGAATAAAATTATGGGAGAAAGATATCCGTTGTATCATATATGCGGATGATATCAAATTTCGTATCAAAAATGGGGAGGAATTACAACGGATATTACACTTAATTGATTGTTTTTCTAAAGTGTCTGGCATCTCAATCAATCCGCAAAATACTAGAGCTATGAACTTGAGAGCCCCAATTAGATCTTTAGCTTCCCTGAGTATCGAAGGGACTGATCATGTGAAAGTTCTCGGCATAACGTGGTATGCCGACATGCGTCAGACTATGACAGAAACGGGGCATAATTTGATACACAGTCTAGTGGCGGAGCTACAGAAATATAAAACTTGCTTATCTTCTCTCTTAGATCGATGTCGCTTTATAAACGCATATATATTAAGTAAACTATATTATCCTCTACAACTGTTTGTATTCTCAAACAAATTCTGGGCTCATGTGCATAAAGTCTTGGGATTTTTCATCTGGCACAAACAGATGCTTCGGTCCCCAAGAGCAGACCTCGACAGAAGCATAGAGAAGGGTGGTTTAAATCTGAAAAACGTTCAAATTCAAGCGACATCCTTACTGGCTCACCGATTCGTACGAGTGTTGACTGAATATCATGGGAATATATCTTATGATGCATTTCTCATCGCCATTCAACACGTGGATAATGTATCCCCCATTGACATTCGTACGATTCAAGGTCCTCTAACGATTTATTCTGAGATCATGCTAGAATTTGCCTATGCGGTCATCGGAAAGATACCAATGGAAGACTTTACAGTTAAAGTATTTTATTCATATTTTCTTGCAAAAGAAACGATGCAACTTAGTGCCACTCCACATCGACATGGAGTAAAATGGCCCATCATATGTGAGAACATCAACTTTCTCAAACATAATTCTCTACTACATCATCATATGTTCATTCAGTGTTATAATTTGGATCCAGTGGGGACCAATCTTAAAAAGAAAGGAATGTGTGAAGATGATCGTTGTAAGACTTGTGGTGCGACCGAAGACCTGTATCTTAAATTAGTGAAATGTAAACATAAGAGGCCATATGGGAGAAGTGTAAAATCCTATATTGGCGTAGTACTCGGTGTCACTACAAGGATCTTAATTTTAATGACGTTTATCGACAACCGGCGTATCGATTCGTCGCCCCTATACGCCGCAAATTTGTCATCTGGTTGTTCGCCGTTATGTAGATGAAATAATTGGAGATCACCAATGTGGATTTAGATGAAAGAGATCCACGTTTGACGAGATTTTCGCCTTGAGACAAACTTTGGAGAAGAAATGGAAATACAATGGGACGGTTCATCAGCTATTCATTGATTTCAAGAAAGCATATGATTCTATCAACAAGGAAAAGTTATACGGTATCCTGATACGATTTTGAATTTTAAAAAAATGGTTCAATTAGTGAAGATATGTCTCTGCGACCCCATAAGCAGAGTACGGATAGGTAATAATATATCAGATAGTTTCAAGATTCGCAACGGATTGAAACAAGGCGATACCTTAACCCCACTAGTGTTTAACTTTACGTTAGAAAATGCGATTTTAACAATTAAAGGGGACTAAAAGGGGCTATCATTGAATGGTTTGAATCAACTGTTTGTATACGCAGATAATGTAGGTTTAATAGGGGACGATATTGATGCACTACAAAGCAACAGCGATGTCCTAGTAAAAGCGTGCGATAAGATAGGTCTACAGGTAAACATAGATAAAACAAAGTACATGATAACAAGTAAGCACTAAGAATTGAACCTACAGTTTAATGTGGACTCCGAACCACTTGTATCGCCAGCAAGAATTGAACCCGTGATCAGGGCTGTACTGGAGGGGCTCGCGCGATCTCTTTATTGAATAGATTTGTTCTGAAACTTGTGTTCAATAGTTATAACTCTTCCTGTTCCGAACCCTTTGTAAAATTATTTGAAGCAAACTCCTGCCAAGGATCCCTTTACCAACCAGTCACTCACAGGAACTGTATAAAGTAGGAAGCAAAATATCTTAAAACCCCCCAAATTTATCCTGCAACCTGCATTTTGTAGCTTGTGATCCGCCTGCATTTCGTATGAAACTTGCAAAATGGAAATACTGACTAAAAGCATATTGTTATGTGTTTATGTCGATGTTCCCACGGGATCTGGTTGCATGTATGTCTACTATTCTGTTTCATTGTTTACATTTCATGTATTACAAAAGTAAGTTGAATCCAGTTTTAATGTATCATAGTAAAAAGAGCGTAAAATTTGCTTTCCGCACTCAGGAGATGGATAAAAGATGCATCTGTGCTTTACTATAATTTATTATGATAATATTTTATTAGCATTCTATTGGTGATCTTTTGAATGCATCAAATTAATTTACACACGCCTTGAACACACACACACGCAAATATAAACGCCAGCGATTTGTTACTTGATTGCGGACTGCACAATTTATTTGTTGCCAATCCTCTTTTTCATCCTGCAAATCAAAATTCGTTTAGCCTATGAGAAATTTAGAAATCAAGTAGTTTCTTAATCATCCGTTTGTAAACGGTTAGTTAAATTCGTCACGTTAGCGTTGGTGTAATGAAAAAAATAATATATAGACTGATTAAAAACTTACTTATCGGATGGTTAAGGTATATTTAATCGACGTTGGAGAAACCGGCCCTAAGTTTGAGAAACAGGAATTGTGCAGCGAATTGACATTAATAGTGTAGATACTAGTAATATTAGTACCAAATTTTGAGAAACCGGCCCACAGAAAGCAGTAATGGTATTTCTGAAGGTTTAGCTTCAGCTAAAGAGGCTAGTCCAGTGGAACGATATCTGACTTCTGAGTATTGAAAGTGACTAATAGAGGTTCGAGCCTCCGTTCTTACCAAACATATTCTTACAAGGCAAAATTGAACAATCAAAAAAACATTTCTGTTCATAAACGTCGAATACTAATGAATGTGGGAACAGCGAGCCGAATTCTCTTTGGTGGAAACGTCCTTCTAGAAAAAGAAGACGACGACGATTAACGAATATTGGTTGGAAGATGCAACATAAAGTGTCTGTGTGTTAACAGTGCAAATACGAACAATTCATTGAACTGAAGCTTCCAGTTTTCTTGTACTTCCTTAACACAGAACAACTGTAACATGTGTTACGTAGAGTTTTAGAAGTGAAATGTGTGGTGCAGTGGATCCGTCTTGACCTGTCAATCATACGGCCAGGGTTCGATCCCCCAGCCAGCGGCGTGTTTTTTGACTAAAATGATAGCTTCAACTATTTGCAGAACTCAATCAGATATTCTTCTTGGACTGGAGAGACAACAAGCATCACTAGCTAGAATCAGAAAGTAAACCGTTTGTTTGCGTTTGTTCTTTACGATAATAATAAATAAATCTAGTTGCAATGTTTTCATTTATCTTTTTCTATCCTAGTCTTTCTTTCCATGACTTCGTCAATTCTTTTTTTTTCTTACTCATTCCTTCTCCTACACACACTTTCTGTCATTATATGTGTGTGTGTGTTTATTCTATCTCTGCAGATTATTATAAACATTAGTTTATTCGTGTCGTGAGGAAAATGGTCTGGTACTACCTCAGTCAGGATAGATGGCCGTATTAGAACCTTTCGATTGCTAAGCCAACGTTATACCAACTGAGCTACGGCCACTCGATCCATCTCGGTCTCCATGTCGATCCATCCACACGGCATTAGGAAGCAATATGCCGATTAACCGAGCAACTGTTTATATATTATACTCGTTGAGTTTGCATCTTATTTATAGCTTTTAGGCACCTATGGATCACTCCCAGATAAGGTTTTGTGAAATACGGTAGGGAGTTGGCCAGGTCCTAAATTCAAGGTACCATCCCGTATATGCCTGGTGTGGCTGAGGAAAACACTGGGAAAACCTAAGTTAGGACAGTCAGCCGCTGGTACCGAACCGAGGACCTCCCAAATACGAAACCAACACTCTCCAAAGTTCGGTATGATGGGCGTTTGGAACAAAACATACTCATCTCTACATTTATCACAGGCATTTGTCTGGAAAGAGAAAGATCTTAATTTATCTCAGATATTATCCATATGATGCTCAAAGTTTCATTCTTTTATTTGTATCTGTTGAATATATATATAGAGAGGCGGGGAGAGGCCTCATCCAATAGTGGATTGAATATGGCTGTGATTTAAATATATATATTTATTTTGTGTAATTTGCTATTAACAACTTCTTTGTAACGTAAATAACAACATAATATCAGACATTATAAAGCATGAATATCGTGCCTCACTTTTAAAAACTGATTGAAACAGACGTTTTGTCTTGTCTTTCGTGCATAACGTTAGTGTTCTATGTAATACTCGATTCATTAAGAAAGAAATAATTACCTAGTAACCATAGGTTTCAACGTTCTTTTTCGTTTCACTATGTTCGGTAAGGATCTTTTCTACTGGACAATTTAAATAACATATTTCAGTAAATTTCAACTAATGGCCCAACTAAAGTAAAATTGCGTTAGGTTCCCTGTTTTGCTGTTTCAAATGCGATTCTCTTACTTTTTTTTCATTATTTACTACATACTACAAGAAACCATAAATATATTTCCAGAAGCCAGGACAAGCGATAATGATTTATCTTAAAGAAAAGAAAACTCCAACCCTTGCTCGTTCACGCACACACTCTCAGAATCACACATCGCCCCCTCTAGGTCAGTTGGGTGGCCTATCTTTTAGGCTTAGAGAAAAATCGTGTATAATAAAGTCATGTAAACGTTATATTGGCCATGATAGTACAACTTATGTACCAAAAATCATTACAATCGGAGTGAGTGAGATAGAAAAGGAGTGTTGAATTGACGTGGAATGACTCAGGCATCAGTATTCCATTTTTTGTGGCCATGCCCTTGTACTAGTTTTTTCGTTGGTGTGGATCAGAAAGGGAATTTCTAAGCAAAGCAGACTCCTACATTGTTACCGTGATATTAGGTTAAAATATTCAATGCGTTCGACATCCTTTTATCATGTGCACATCGTTGTAGGGTCACGGCACCAGTTTCCGGCCACTTCAGGAAAATTCTGACTTCAATGATATGTAAATCCGCACAAAAGATACAAAAATATTTGAGTCACTGTATAGCTTCGAGCTTTAAGTCATGTATTAACGCTGCATAAAATGAAGAAACATATATTTGTAACTTGTAAGAAGAATAAAACTGATCAAATAGCAAAAAATACCAGTTTCCAGCCATGGGTTACCAATAACTGGCTGCTAAATACTAGTATCCGGCCACACTTATCAGTCGTACTAAAAACATATAAATAAAGGAAAATAAAATATAACGAAAATTAAACAACAGATAATATAAGGTTCTAGGTATGAAACACCTAAGAATGTTAATTAGTATTCTGTCAACAAAGAAAACTCGCTCGTAAATTTTGCCATAAGCAAACCAAAAAATCACGAAAAGTCGGTACCTTGTTATGTGGTTAATACAAAGAGGCCTTGAATTACTTACAAGAGACAATACTAGGACAATTTAAGGCGGGTTCTACTTCACCTGAACATTTGGTTATTCTATATCTTAATCATCAGAACTGTTACCCGCACAAGATTCACACACAAAACCGTTTTCTCATCCGAACCAAAAGTTAGTAAAGCGTCTCCTTTGTATACGTCGGGCGTTCCACTTAGAACCATAAATGAAGCAGTTACAGGGGATGTCTGTTAAGGCGATTTGCATCGCGTAAAATGAAAAAAAAATAATTCGAATCTGGCTATCGAATTCGTTCGCTATAGCTCACTCGACATATCGTCAGCGATTTTTGTAGCAAAACATCATTGGTGAATGGCACATAAACAAGTCACTGACGTAACATTGTCGTGATTCCTATGTATGAATCTGTGACTTATTTCGCCGGCCGGGTGCCCAAGCGGTCTGCGGCGGTAGGCCATCGGCTTGAAGGTCCCGGGTTCGAGTTCCGGAAGGGGCATGGGTGTGAATTTTAACAGCTAAAGGCGAATCGTGGCGGGCCGAAGTCCAAAGTTACTAGACTGGCCCCAGGGGTGGATTTCGGTTTCATTCCTTGGCCTGGCCCACTGCTCCGATCGGGTACATTTTTGGGGAAGTATAACGATTCATTACAGAACAATAATGATACTAATTATTATTATTATTATTTGTTCCGCTATGCGTTTGGAAACTTTTGGCCTACCCCGGCGAGGCCAGTACAGGACCGAAATCCACCCATGCGACCTTTAGCTTCCCCAGAAATTAAGCTCTGATTCTAACAAACATTCAAAATCACTTGCATATATGAGTAGCTTACTTTTCGTGTCTTGTTTTTCATATCTGTCAATGGACTAGACACTAGAAGTTCAATTATTTTCTGCTGAGAAAAAAGCTCAACAATGGATTAAATTTGGACTTCGCTTAGCAACAGACTTCACCCGAAGAAGCGATGTGACCGAAATCCAGAAAGAAGTTACAAAACTATGCCAATATGGTTATAATGAGTTTCTATCAAACTAAATTTCTCGTAGGACAAGTAGTTTTACACTTACGCGATTTCCTTTTAGTTGTAACTGATAAGATTTTTCCCTTGCATATTGTTCCATTTTTTTTATTATTATCACTTCGAGGGCCGCTCTCCTGGAAATAAATTTGTTCAGGAGCATTTTGTTTCATCTTCTCGTGTAAAATTTGAAGTTACGACTTCCCTTTCGTTTTATACAGGGTGTTGCAAAATAACACAAACAAAACTATTTCACGGGATTCCTGACATGAAAATTTAAAAAAATGATAAATGCTTTATTTCGACGATATAGACTTGCAAAAGCATCGGAAAATGAGCCCGAGCATTTCCAATACCACTAACAGAAGAATTGAGGCGTCATGATACCATAAAATACTTCAAAACTACGGTTGCTATATTTCAAAGTGAAAATCCGGGGCGCTACCAATTTAAGAAAATCTTTGAAATGTGCAAAATAAAATGAAGTAAAACACTTTCATTTACTTCCTTGTGTTAAAAATTATGTCAATTTTATTTCCAACATTCCCTATCCCGTTTCCCTATCCTGACGCCACTCAGTCTGTGTCAAGGATAGAGACAGCACGAAATGTTCACGTCGGAAACGAACAACAAAAAGAGGGTTTATTAGTCTTGTATTTAGCGACATACTTGACGCTTTTCTTGTGAAAAAAATATTTAAGACCAATAAATTATTTTGAATGAACTTCTGAATGGTGGAATATGAAAGGAATACGAAGGGGGAAAATGTGTCTTTTTTATTTGAAACTCATCTGTCCTGCCCTAAATTGCCTTTGGCAATGGTAGAAGCACTGTATTATGACACCGACTGGGTTGTGTTTTTCGGGAGAAAATTTAGCTTGGTTTATTCATACAACTTCCTTTCTTTCCATTCATTATTTGGGAAAGGCTCTTCAACTTCTGAAACCACCAACCTTACGCGGTCAGAAAATTATTTATGTACATCGCAGTTGTGGCAGTGCTAGCAGCATTTTGTCCTGTTATCTTTCTCTCACAATCGTATCACTCATATCTTCCCTTTTTTCTGGTTCAGATGCATATATTTGAAGGGCAACGATTGACAATGGATTGCAAAATTAATCGTTTCCATGGAGAACCCGGGAGAGGGCAAAAGAAGTTAGTGAACGTCGAAAGAACCTCCGAAGTTTGCTTTCAGCGAGTTTATGATAATAAAAGTGGGGAAAGTGAAGATATTTTACAGAGGCCTCTTTGTTTTGTAACGGGATTAGAAATGTTGGCTGTTTGTCCAGGGTGAAACATTATTCCAGCTTCTGCGAGATTGAATGCACATGTGGTTCCAACCATCGTTCCCAAAAACTAAACTGAAAAATATAATAAACTTTCTATTTCATTATGAATATGAAATTTTTAAATTTATTTTGAATCGTCACTCACTCCCATTCGTGTAATAAATTCATTTTTAGAACAAGTATGAAAACACTATTTGAATTATTACACCCCCAAAAGAGGGGTGTTTGTAGTAATGCATAAGGGGGTGTTAGGCCTTAGGGGTGTGTGGATAAATCACTGGCTTAAACTGCATGTGGGAGATGATAATAGGACAAGGATTCTTGCAAGAGGGTCCGAAAATTCTAGTTACACCTCTCGTAATAGCATACGAAACATAGTTTGAAACAGGAACGGACAGGTAAACAAAGGGCCCTACCTGGGAAACGAAAAAGCTCTAGTACTAGTGGGTGTTGTGGAGCGTGGGTTCCAAATACACCTTTCAAGGGCCTTCAATACCGTTCATGGTAGTGGGCCCCCCAAAACTTGTAAAGGCCTTTAGGATACTGATCAGTGGCCTGTTTCACGAAAGTTCTTGTCAATTTTTCACTCTTAGGTTTTCATTTCCAGAGGACTGTCACAAGACCGCCAACCTTCCACCACAATATTTATGTGTACTGTCGTTTGGTTGCCTAGTTTTGGAAGTCAAAAGTTTACTAACAATTGGATATTACCTAGTATAATCACACTCCTTGCACAAAATGATAGAAGAGTAACTGAATGAGAACAAGGATTTGTGGCGGAAGGTAAGCGCTCTTGAGACAGTCACTCTCCGGCAATGCAAACTGAAGAGTGAAAAGTTGGCTAGTACTTTCGTGAAACAGGCCCCAGGTCTCAAAATACAAAGTCTTAATAACGTAAATATTGCGCCTTAAAAGAGTATGAATGTATAAAGCCTTGTGCATTTATCATTGAACATTACAGGCCCCTTCTAGCGTTTTGTAAGGGCCCTACAGACACAGTAGGCCTGCTGAGATTATAACACTAACACTACCTCCATGTATAACACTAACACTACCTCCATGTGGAATGAGCGATAGCGAACGAAGACGGGTTAGATGTTTTTTCTTTATTTTTATTATGCGCGATGCACATCACTTTAACAGACAGCACCTGTGACCTCCTCCATTTCTGGTTCCAAATGGAAAGCCCAAGAAGCCGAGGGTACAATGCATTTTCTGATTGCACACCGTTTGGGGACTACACTATTAAACCTTATAAAAGTTTAAAACGTAGTTTGTTTACTAATTATTCAATAAAAAATCTACTTTTCCTGTTTATCAATCAACCACTGGTGCCAAGTCCATTACTGGTACGGCCACCCTGTTTGTAAAAAACATAACCTAACCTAGATTGAAAGAACTATGTACAAGTACAAGGGGTCTGCAAATTCGTAAAAATGTAAAATTTCACAGGATAAATTTATTATTTCCAACGTTGTTGACATTCAAAATAAATTTTCGTTCGTATTTTATTTATTTATGGCCTTTACGCATCTCAGGCTCAGGCCGGTATAAGGGAGGGGAAAGAAATCGGGGAAGGGGCCAGGGCCTCTATCGAAGATGCAATCCAGGCATTTGCCTAGTGTGACAGAAAAAAAATGGAAAAACATCGTCAGGATGGTCGGCCGCTGGGATCGAACCCACGACTTCTGGAATGCTATACCAACGGACGGCGGCTCGGTATAATAATTTTTCAAGTCTTGGAAATCTGAAATAAGAAGCGATATGTGCAACTTGTTGCGAGTTGGGACCAAGCATATGCAGTTTTTCAAACAACATGTACTGTACATCGCGTATAATAATAATAATAATAGGAAACCTGATTTTAACTAACCCATCATCGCACGCTCAAGATAGGTCTTTTTTGTAACAAAAATACGTGTCGTTTATAACAAAGTGTCGCCATAGGTGTTCCTCCCCATGCCGCTATATTTATTATGAATTACTCGAGTGAGCATCTAAGTAAATGATATTGACAGCTTTCCGTAATAATTATGGACTTCTGGTTGTCCCAAGGTGTTTATAGAAGATTCTGTAATCATTATTTGGACGGAAAGTTGGCGGAAGCTGAGAATCATAAAGTTTATTCGTTAAGGTTAGGTTAGTTTTGTCCGTTTGTGCTGAACCCCAACTGAAGATAATCCTAACGCATAAACTTTATGATTCTCAGCGGAAAACATCATTATTATTTAGGATCTGATTTTCACTTAAACTAATTCCAATAATAGCTACGCTAACCCAATACCTAACAATCACTATTTTAAACGATCCGTAGTAGTATTTTGCAGGTCGCCTCTTAAACAAAATCCCGCCTTATCAATTATAAATGTTATTTCTAAACAAATTAATTTTACGGTAATCACTGTCTCTTACCATAATCTATCCTATTGTAATTTAACGTAACCTTAACCAACGCTATCCCTGTTAACCAGCGTGAAGAATCTGGAACAAAAGCTGAAAAAGAAAAGTGTAAGTTCCAGCCAGTAATAGCATCACATAAATAAATAATTAAAGTTGAGAGAAAATTGAATATTGGTCACCTTCATCCCATTCTGGGATACATTTTCCGGAGACCGGAAACTGCTGCCATACACTATTAACATTAAATTCCAGTTAACAGCTATAATGGACAGGTACTGGCTCCACGACAGCCTTTTGCACCTGTAATCCAGCCACACAATAACTGTCATAATATTCAATAAACTTATTTTTTTCTATTGTGATTACCAATGTTTCTTCCTTCAACGTGTATGCATTTATCTATGACTAACACCTGTATATTAATTTTAAAAGCTTTATTTATTTAACTTTCAAAACACTAGTGGACGGAAACTGGGTCTTGGCCGGAAACTGGTGTCACGGCCCTGTTAATGAAGCGTAAAAGAAATTTTGTAAAAATTACTGGATGAAACCTGACAGACTCATCACTTATGGAGTGATTTGTGGTATGGCGTATAATAGTAATTATCAGCATCATAAGAAGGAGGTGGAAGTATGACAGCGAAATAATCAAGGATATCGTAATATACGCATTTAATTAGAAAAATAGCCAATTATACTTTATCCATATTTTTATGTATGTGATTTCAACAAAGTATTCAATAACATATTAGAAAGCATGAGTGGACCAGTTATCTCCTTTCACCTTTTCTTACTGTTTACAAGTTAAGCTGCAGTGGCTGGATCGGCTCTGCGAAACTGCGAAATTGGTGGAATGAAGAAAGTGGTAGCAGCTCGAGAAAACCCACGCATACGGTGCTTGTCCGCCACAAAGCACACACACATGGCATGAGCAGGGATCAATCCGACGACCCCTAGCACCAGAGGTGAGCGCTCTACTTGGCCCCTACATAAAATTCGAGGCAGGAGAACTATGTTATCCTTAAATTAACGTTCTATAGGTTAGTTTTGGCAAGTTTCTGCTAACCCTTCAAAGGTTTATGTAGGTTTCCTTTACATAGGAGATTCTCTCCCCGTTTTACAACTGTAACACACACCTCGGCACCAAAGTAGAAGTAATGATAACATTGGAATATTAACTTCAAAATAAACTATTTAACTTCTAAAGTTAAAATAGCAATCCCGCCATAACCATGCTTGCGATTGATTTATCAAAACCTTTAAGCCTCACATGAGACATGCAGCGAAGTTCGAATAAACTCATTTCCTCGCTGCATTATTTTGTGTCAGGAAAGTATAACAGCAAACTTCCAGAAACGTTCTAAATTTAAATAAACTACATTTCTAACGTTTTACGTGGATACTTAACAATTTCTCTAATCTAGGCCGTAAAAGTTGCATACATCCAAATTTCTCTCCTTGTCCTGGCAAATAAACTAATCTTGGTACAGTTGCGCCACCTGGCTGAAATTGGCGTTTTAAAACAAAAGAGTGATGAACACAACACAAAACACAACACACACGTACAGCACTTTGGAAAAGTGATCCAAGCAAGTTTTCGTTCGAGCTTTGATTATTTGCGTCGTCATATCCTTCATATAGTTAAAATTAAAATGTTATTATTATTATTAATCGTCGTCGTCGTCGAAGTATGACAGCGAAATAATCAAGGATATATGATCGTTATTCACGGATAGAAAAATAAGCAATCCCGCACGGTTATCCAGGAGACATCCACGGGATCTGCATATGGGATGGAATGTTCGTATCGCCCACAGAGTTATCCCACGGACGTCCTTAGGACATCGCTATGGGAGTAGGACAATTCTGACGGTAATGGGACCTAGATGGGACGTACGCTGCTATGTGGGGTCTGATCAGTTCTAAAAAATTTTCATGGTTTTTTGAAACATTTCAAAATCATACATGCTTTCGGATTTGTGACTTCTGTGTGCTGTACACTGCGTTCCTACGTACCTGATTGCCTCAGTGACACGCACAAGCACATCTCTACTGTTTTTCACTTTCAACTGTTGATTTTGAATAGCATTTTCTCTTATCATGTAGTCACCGTCACACTTTGCATTTGCAGCAAATTAGGCATCCAAAGCCAGTCGATAACTTCTGCTCTTTTCGTGTTCGTCAATTCCTTGATAAACATGCTTAAAGTCCGTATAACCGCGAACAAAGGCAGTGGTTTTGCAACTGAATGCTAGACAAATGCAAGAGTGTAAGGAGAACGCTTTTCCCTGCAGAAATTTTACAGACAGCCACCTTCTTTGCACAGAGGAACCACTGACATTTCTATAATACACACGAGCAGGGTCATATGGCAAATCTGCTACATTCCCTGGAGAATTTGGATGAACGGGATGACCAGACAAAAAAATAAGTTTGTCATGAACCCTCGCACCTGACTGCACAGCAGTAAATTTAGAAGAAATGTCGCTTCTGCACAAAAGCCGTTCACCTTCAGACGAAATCGATACTTCTAGCTCATACATATCCTGAGAGAAATGAGACGTCCTCAATTCTGGAACTTCAGAACTGGAAACAGAAAAACTTGAGTCTCGTTCTTTGCTTGGCGAAATCAGCGACTTATCTGAATTCAGGTTATTCTGATTATGCACTAACTCAGCCGAGGCAACATGTACTTCATTAGATTCTGTTCTGTTAGTTTCTAGCAAAGATGTTTCAGCTTCTATTTTACTATTGCCGACGCCCGAAGCACCAGCTTCATTTTAATGACCTGCGTGAAGGTGTAGGCTATGGTCAGATGTAGCCTGCAAAGACAAGTGAAGAAAGGATTTGGAGATGGTTAGGAACTCTGAAGATACATTTAACTCAGCACAGGAAATAAACGATCTGTTATCTTCACTTCAATCACATACATTAAAGAACACTGCACAAATTCGATATTCAAATCGTGCATGTCGCTATGAGAGATAAAAGGAAGAAAAAGCACAGGGTGAGTCATTAGTCTTTCATCTTATATTTTCCGTTAAGAAATATAAAGATTAGCGTATTAGTATCCTCTCAAGTTATGCAGGATATGGCGGTCGGTTATTGAAGTGGGGGGAGCAAAGCTATTAAAAATTGGGTATTTTCACGGGGGGCACAATATGAATTTAAGGAATATGACTTCTGATAATTTTGCCTCCCTTCAAAATGTCCGATGGGCTCTTGCCCCCTCTCTTTCCACCCTGGTTCCGACGCCTATGACTGAAGTTCATTTTAAGTTTATTTGCTTTAAAACTGTGTGCTGATAGTTACAGTTGCTGGAATATTAAGAAAAGAACGTAAAGATATTGGAAGAGATCAAGCATTTTGCATACGATTTGGTCCTTTGTTCCATGGATTTAGATCAACTTTTGAAGTCTCTATTTTTCAGTCAACCTATCCACCTCTCAACCTTTTTGTCTGCAACTTTCTATTCGGAATATGAAAAAGATGCAGGAAAATTTAATTTTAGTCTGGAATAGTCGATAATAACGCAATGGATATGATTACATGCAAATCAGAAAGAAAGAGAGTAAACTGAGATAGGAAAACAATATGTCAGTCACTTGTGTCACACTGAAAGAACTTCGTGAAATATAATATGTATGAATTTACTCCGAAATATTAAACTGACAGTGACTCAAGAAAGTATTCGAACACCATTACCTATCGCAAAATTTAAATAATTATGTTCGTATCTAAGGAGGAAAGTGGTTATAAAAATTACAGATAGCGTATATGGGGCATTCCATATCAAATGAACACCGCGTCCAAGCCTCACCATCTCAGATTTGCTTAAAAATTGGCACAAGTGTACATTTGGTCTAGATTTGGAAAAGTGTGAAATTCTACTGAGATATGTCAACTCGTTTGTGATTACAGAGCTGTAAAATTCACAAAAATCGTGCTAAAAACAGAGAACGTCATTTTTGGAATTCATCAAAAAGCATTAGTTTGAGATAGAAACATGCGATGGGTGTAATTTTACAGCATTTTTATGCCTTTTTCAATGACATACAACACGATACAAGGCAATATAAAAAAAAGCGTCTAAAAATCTAAGTCAAACCTTTGAATTTGCCTTTTTACTTTAAAAAGTACATAGACTTTATAATTTTTCAAATTCATTCCCTGAAAAGTTATTAGTGTTGTAAATCACAGGGCAAGATATAAATGTGGGATGATAATGGCTTCATGGCTAAAAAAGTTAAGAAATTTACATTGAGCTTCAGTCTTCAATTTTTTACCAATAAAGCCATTAGGACTCCACATTTATATTTTGACCTGTGATTTACAACACTAATAAATTTTCAGTGAATTAGTGTGAAAACTTCTAAATATTGTAATGGGATATGGATCATTAGGTCAGTGTGTTGACTACAAAGTAAACAAACAATAAACGTTACATAAAGCTGACTAAGCATCCATAAGAAGCAGATGACACCAACACCAAGCGGCAAGAGTTGGAAGTACTAAAAATACCCCCACAAATAGGGATATAAAAGGCCAGTCAATCACCTTAGAAGTTATCACTTCGCTCCGAAAAGTGGTCACCTCTACCTGGCTTGGACTGGAGTCAGGACTCTCTCCTCACCCCCAACTTAAGTTGGTATATCTTTACCTGCTAACTCGGACTGGAGTTAGTATCATTTCTATGAACGATCTCCTTTCCTAAAGACCTAAGTTAAAGCATCATTGCAAACAGGTGAATCACTAGTTTATTCATTGCAGAGCCCATGTTCGGGACGCTCATATTATCAACTGTATAGTAAATTGTATGTTATATAATATTGGAACTTTTATAATAAACTGGTGTCGGTAAAAACGTCTATAAGTGTTTGCTCTATTTATTCATTAAATAACCACTATAATAAACGATCTTCGGTCATAAGGACTCTACCAGAATTTATATCGTATATTGTAAAGACAGTGCTATCACGTCATATACGATCCTGTTGCTACGTTACAAAGTAACAACCACAACAATCACCATTACGTGGATCGCCATATTATTAGCAACACCAAAAGAACATTACGATATGTACTTCTTTTTTTTTTTAAAAAAAAAAAAGCAAATTCAGATTTTACTTTGAGACGTTTTTGAGACGTTTTTTATATTACTCTGTATATAATTAGAAAAGGCATAAAAATGCTGTAAAATGACACCAATCCTATGTATCTAGTTCAATTACTAACGCTTCTGGAGCAATTCCAAAAATGCCGTTCTCTATTTTTAGCCCGATTTTTTGTGAATTTACAGCTCTTTAAATCACAAACGAGTTGACATATCCCAGTACAATTTCAAATTTTTCTAACTCCATATCAATAGTACACCTGTGCCAAATTTCAACCAAATCTGAGATGATGAGAATGAAAATCGTCTTTTCTCGTGTTGAGTTGATTTGGATTGACTCATATCAGTGACGGTATATAAAAAAAGGAAGTTACTTTTTGCTCCGAAACAAAAATGAAAACCGCGTAGCTTGAAAATCATCCATGGAAAAAGTATCCGTACCCTTGTTATATGTCCCCCCCACCAAGAAAATACGCACACACACGTACACACAAATTTACAATTGCTTAATACTTAGGTGGGTTATTTTTAGCAGTTATGAATTATGATTACCTGAAGACATCTAAGAATTAAACCAATGAAGTTTGCTGATATTTCAGATTTTTTTTTTCAGTTCATATAATCAGGGACTGATCCATCACGGATTCCTGAAGGGGCTTCATAAGGAGGACTCCCTTTGCCGCCCTCTACCTGGATACACCTATGCAAATACTAGGAAGAGTTCCGCTGGGGATGGCGAACGACCCTTCGCCCCCCCCCCCCCACACCACTGGACTCGACTATGATTACAATAAAGCTTTCTTAAATTGTTTTCGAAAGTTAAAAACTGAATCATGAAACAGAAGATAGGCCATAGAACCAATACGATGTCGTGAGGATACTCCTACTGCATTTGTTTTTTAAATTTTAACTCAAAGAAAGACAAACTATACAGAGAGCGCCGGTTTGGTCTAGTAGCTAAAACGTCGGACTTCTGTTTACGCTGTCCCGGGTTCGATTTCCGGTGGGAGTGCAACTTTTCGGCGTTCACCCAGCGTCGTAAGTCTGCTCCCGGAGCATATCAAACACAAGTGGATTGGCTCACACATCATTTGCATGGGTTACAGTGGAATACGTCCAATGGATATACTGTATCCCACATTCGTCATATTATGTTACAATTATGTGATATGGGATCCATCTCTTATTGTAAGGGATATGAAAAAATGGTGTTGTTGCAAAAAGTATTTCAACTGAAAAATATTGTAAATTTAGAAGACCAAGGATGTCCTGCTTTACGCACACTGAATTTCAAAGTGGACATTTTAAAATGTACGTATCATGAACCGTTAAAAGAGTATGCATGTGCTTTGCGAAATTGCATACAGTTACAATACTGGCTAACACTTCAAACATTAAAAGTCGTCGACAGAATATCAACAATGAAATTGGAACTTAGAAAGGTAATAAATCTATTTTACCAGAATGTGTACTTTTTTATTTCATGAAATGAAATTCAAACGATTAAGAGGTAAAAGGTTTATTACATCTAAACTACTCTACTACATGGATTATACAATTTTTCTTTAATAAAAAATAAGCTACATATGATAAATATTTTAAACGAACTATTTTCATTTTTCGTTTGCTTTTAACATTTTGTTGAACAAGTTCAGTATCAGTTGATCATTTCGTTGTAAGTTGATTTTTGAAAATTTTGAAAACATATTTACATTTCTAACTTTATAATAAATATATATGATACAGAACAAACCACATAAAACGGAATTGTCAGCTTGAAATTGAGCTTTATTTACATGACATATTGAAGAATTACGTTGAAGAATTTGTACTACTGGTTTTGGTGGATTGCGGCCAAGACTATCGAAATACAAGGCTTGACGATTTTTATTAATGTAGATACATGTCCAGTGTGATCCTTGTTGATACGACAGACTTAAATTAATGATTATTGCAGGTGCTGCCTTTACTATTACAGGTAAGTGATTTAATGCATATATGCCCGTCAATATGGATTTTGTGACACAGTCATGCAACACAACACTTAAAATTTGATCGATCCACATAGTCACGTCGAATTATACAGTCTACATCATCATATTCAAGTAAACTGGAACTTGGAGTAATGGGAGTGGGATTATTGATGCTTTTTGGTTCATGACTTACATATTGTGACAAATCATGATAGGTGAGAAATTTACTATAACATTGTGCTTCATAAAATGCACATCGGGACATATGGAACTGATGTTGATAATGACTGAAATGACTTGCAGGAAAAAGTAATTTAGCTTCGGACAGTTCGGACAGCTTTCGGACAGTTCAAATGCTCTAGATTTAACACACTTCGTCCCAGAAATCGTTCCAAAAACTTGTCTGCGGCGACCATGGACGTAGAGAACATCAATATGTTTTGTATAGTTTACAAGGACTTGCTGCAAATTGTTGTATGCTACTTCGCCTTCTGACCATTGTAATCCATAGATGTTTGTGGACAGGTACTCGTTGTCCAATTGAAGTGTTAGTGGCAAGTCTTCACTGTTAAAATTTTTTTTAACCAAGTATGTGCGGTATTCAGATCAGGATTGACAACGGCCAGCTCCTTGATGATAAGGTCATTGTCGCAAGCTTGATCAAACGCTAAACAGTGGATGATTGCCCTCATACTGTTGTTATTACACTGCTGTAAACAGGAACTTATTTTCACCTTATATACATGTACTGAGACAGAGGCCAACTACTTTACTTAAATAAAAATAACGACATAAAATTTCTGGTATTCAACGCCAAATTGATGAATTATACCATATTATCCGTAAAAACGTTTCGGTCTTTATCTATTTGAATTAATGAATACAATTGTGCATAAACCACACAAGTAATGGAATTTTCAATACTTTGACTGAACCCCATTTTAATATTTACAGATGAATCTTTGACAACATCCCATTTAGAATCGTCCAATGTATTGGTAGGCGACAAAATAAAACCATACAGCGTATAGCCATTAGGATATTCTTCAGGTGAAATGGTATGTCCTGCATTTTGATGAAATATACCAGTCCCGGGAATTAAAGTATAATAAGTTGTAATAAACAAATTGTTTGCAAAATTAGGAGTCAAGGGAATGGGTGGATAAAATTTAAAACTAACCTGCACTTGAAGTTTGTTGAGATGAAAATGTTGAAATTGGAAAGGATTTTCATTGTATTGTTCATTAAATGCAGTATTTGAAACAAAACCAATAACAAGACCTTTAGATACTTTTCCTAAAAATAAATTGTCCAAATTGAAAGTAGACACATTTTGAAGTATGGTATGAACACACGTTTCTACACGTGTCAATGGAAGTTTTGCAGTATCCTGAAGCATATATCGATTTAATTGAAGAGACACATCAGCAGATATTTCCATACGACGTTCATACAGTATGACTTCCTCCAAATGAACTTTAAAATCAGATTGTTGTGCTGCCATAAGACAGAATCCACCCTTACTACAACAGAGTTTGATTCGTATGTTAACTTTATTGGGAACAATACGATTAAGGGTTGTAATATCAGTGTAAACACGACCTAACATGTCAATAGAGGCACTACCTGCAATCATTGCACTACGTTTTTAAAACCCAAAATTGGCATTCGTTAACGTATTAAACTGTCCCGCCGTATCCTTATACCATAAACCCGTTTTCAAATGTGTATTGGTAGCATCTTCTCTGTAGTTGAGACTTGTTTCAAAATAGGAACGGTAGGGATAGGTTCCATTTGAAGACGAAATAATTTTATCATTCAAGTAAACATCGACTTGTGAAAACATAGCATGTAGAAGATTATTCACAGATCCAACAATATCAGCTGCAATGGGTGGTGGTCCTGCTGCAGCTACTTGTAAATTATCCCCATTTTCCCTTACTACTTTACATTTGACATGCAGGTAAAAGTGGGAAGGATCAATATACTCTGAAGTATCTCCAGTAATAACAAATTCAATAGGTCCTTCGGATGTGAGTGTTGAAATAGGCCGATAGTCAACCATAGGTGAGGATTCTATAGCAGTTTGTGTCATGGGTACAGATACCAAATGTAATTCATTGGTACAGCACTCTTTACTAGCTGGTGTAAGAAACGACATGATGGTGATTAACTAAAAATATCTCTCGGTCTAGTACTTGTACGTTTACGACGCTTTGCAGGTGGTCTAACACGTGCAGGAGCTCTTCGCTTGCGTGCGCGTCGTCTACCGCTACCGGTAAGCAACTGATTTTTTTCGTTTTTGTCTTTAAAGCTGATCCTGCTTCGCGTACGCGTGCTTTTACAGATTCTTTTATGGGTCGATTTTCTAACATATCCCCAGCAACTTGAATTCCTGTTTGTAACGCTTTTCGAACCAACGGCTTTGGCACCTTGTTTAATAAATTGCATTGCAAATCGAAAAAGACCAGCAAATAAACTTCCGATTCCGTGGCCGCATTGATAGACCGGTCCCGCAAAATACGGAATTGCGCGTCCGCGATGTACTGCTACTTTCATTGCGGAGACACGTAAAGTGAAGTGTCACCGTCAATGTTCCGGATGCGAAAGGCAAATTACGTCCTGCATGATCCTTTAGTAGGATTTCAATTGTATCGAAACTTAATTTAGATAGTGGAAAATAGTGGACGTTCTGAAATGTAATAGTTTGCACTTTTCCATGATTTGTATCCGTCATGGCCACAATTCGAAGTAATAGTGCTTTTGTATCACCTACATATTGTGGCTGAATGAGATCCGTGTATACAGACACTTGCTGTGGGTAACCAATACCTAGGTAGGGTTGATTTGAATTGCTCCAAGTTTTAAAATGTTAATACTAGGTTCAAATCCTAATTGCAATGCTAACATGGGAGAGAAACGAATATCTTGAATATTATCGGTGGTTTTAATTTTAACTGTATTGGAATAGGTAAATTCTATCCATGGTGTAATTTTATTGAGTTCATCCAGTAATTGCTGGACGGTCGCACAATATCGCCATGTAATACAATGTTTTAGTTTTGTTCCGTCCTTTAAATCGCACCTAAAGATATTTTCTCCATCAAGAACATTTTGACTTGTAAGTGGAATATGAATTTCACTAAGTTCAACCCTCCACAAAGGATCATTCAACTGAATACGATGATCGAGAATATTACGAAAATGTGTAAGTATATTATTTGTATAAGTTTGTGTACTTGAATTTTAACTTAGAGTAATGTAAAAATTATCATCAGTACTTCCTGAAATCATGCTTTCTGTTTAAAATGAAGTGTGATGCTTGACGTTCCAAATTCAAATGGCAATTTTTGTCCTCGTTCATCTTTTAAGTCTACGTGTAAAGTATCAAAATATGTTTTTTCCACTTTCATATACTGAGGCCGATCAAACATATATGATTTGATTTCACTGTACTGATACTCGTGCACACTTATTTTTCGAAGTAGTTTTTCAATGGCAGGCTGAGTCTTGACCACATCAAGACAAACATTAATTTCGGAAGGGATATTATAATTTATATTGCATGGAAATGGTGCAGGAATGGTTACAATCAATGGCCGTTTACGTCGACTATGCGGAAAATAGTGTATGCTGTGATTCTCCACGTTTGCATTATTACTAAACCCAAGATTTTGTAACGCAGGTTTCATTCCAATTATATAATGTCGTTTTCGATATCGTCTGTGTTTAATATAGACACGATCACGTGTGTAATCATATTGTAACATACGAGGAACATCGATGCCTGTTGCATCATCTTCATCTTCGAAATTGGGATCGTCACCTACAAGTTCAGGTTCAACATCATCATCAGCAGCAGTAAGTTCTGATTCTAATTGTATATTCATTTGAGTTACTTTAAGTAAATCCTGAAGTATGATTTGTAACCGTTCTTTTTCATCGTCCTTTTCTTTTTTTCTTTTAGTACTAGTTCCTTTTCTTGAGTTTCACTCATTTGTGGAATACTTTCCAGCAATGTCGGTACGGAATCATAATACCCTGGTGGAAATTTAATATTATATTGTGTTCTCTTTTTTGCCTTCCGTTTGAATAATAATTTCTTGCTCCTGCTTAATATTATATAAACTCCAGGGAATACTAATTCCCATCAACCCCACCACCCAATTTCCTATTAAATGTATTGGCTGAACAAGCTTCGTTGTATAGGATGCAGTATTATTAACAAATACATTTAAACTAGCATTGAAGAGAAACGTTACATAAAATTCATTAGCGTGTCCGGATGGTGTAATGACGTTGACTGAACAGTTTTTCGTCGTACCCAGCTATTCATACTTGGAGGATATCCCAACCATTTAACGTAGAACCATCTTTTTCTTCGTTTTAACTCTTTCTCAATAAGGTACGTTCTCTTTTTACTTGTAATATTTTTTGAAGTTCCTGATTATAAAAGCTTCCCTTGATGGGATCACCATTCCCATCATTGATTTTATACATGACAGGATTACTTTTAATACATCTGTCAACAACAAAAATTTCACGCGACCATTTCCGTAAATATCTCTTTTCCAATTTATGTTTATATTTACTTATACGGATATAGTCTCCGGATTGTAATTCACGTTTGGGTTTAATTTTTGGTTTTGTTTCCATATAGGGTTTGCCAGACTTGGTTTATGTTTGTATCCGAAACATCACTAGTGCAAGCTTAATTGTGGAATGCGGACTATGATTATAACTATGTACGAGATCGTCTAATACGTCAATGTACTTTTATGTATTTTCTGCCGTAAAGTACTTGTATATTTTTTCCTTCAACGTGTGAATAAATCGTTCCACAACTGCTGCTTTTATTTCCGAATGAACACTATAATGATTAACCTCATACATTTCAAATAACCGTTTTACGAGTTGTTTATAAAATTCTGTCCCTAAATCCGTTTGACAACGTGCTAATGGGAATTTCAACGATTTTCAAATTTTCGTAATGGCTTCAGCTACAACAGTACCAGTTTTATTCTTGACGGGAATACATGTTGAATACCGTGAAAAACCATCAATTGAACATAAAATGTATCTGTATCCATCATTATACTTTGACATATTTTGCATATCTGTTAAATCCATTTGTAGTAAATAATTTGTATCCCGCACCTAATATTGTTTTCGCGGAAAGGTTTTACGTACGGGAGCATGTAGTGTATATGCATCTTGTGATTCTAACCATTTTTAACTTTTATTTTTGATGTTGCACTTTTTTGTTGTAATTTTCTAACACTTCCCAGAGAAACTGGATCCGAATACGTATAATACAATTTGGATAACGACATGTTTACATTTTGTAAAATCTAAAATTTCTTAAAATCGTGATGGTATTACGTTTATTGGCTTTTGTATTCTTATTTTTAACGTTTTGCTTTTTATTACTTTACGAATAGATAGTGATTTCCTAAACAAAGATGCACCTGAAACAAACTGAAAATTAATTAATTCTTTGGGAATATTTAATTTCCTGCAATAACTGCTTGAATGATTGTATTCCAATTGGATTTCGCGCTTTACGTTTTCTTACCACTTCATTTATAAGATCAATAATGTTAGATCCTGGGAGAATAGTATTATCAATGGTTACCACACCGGATGGATCCCAACTGATGCGATTGGATGCGTGTACTAGATTTAATAACACTTTTGTTTTTCGACTAAGAGTTTTAGGTACAGAATCTATAATAAGTTAAAATAAAACATCTGTAGAAATACTTTTTGTTGTGACATCTGATTCCACAAGAGGTTTATTTCTTGGTGGAATATGATCCAAGTACCTAGGCAGTGCCTGATGGCACATTTTTCATTTTTCCTGTGGTGTTATATCCGTACCTGTTAATACATTTTGCAATTCTTGATCTAATCGGGTTTGGTGTTATACCTGAAATTTTGCTGATGATGACAATTGTGCTGTTGCTTGTTCCGGTACTAAAATCATTGTTTGAAAGTTGCTAATATTGGTGCTAGCAATAATGGTAAAAATTCCCCTCCTTTTTGTAATAATAATTTGCATCTACGTTTAATACGGGACTTTGCAAGAGACAATGCACGTAACGCCCTTACATGTCGAATCTTGCTTTCTGGTGTGGACTCAATGGAATGTCTCCATTTATGGTATCTTATTTTGGCTACTTGTGCAATAGTTCGAATAACACCTCCTGAAGCTTTCTGTAATAAGCGTTTTCTTTGCTTGCCCTTACATCTACAAAGAGCACGAAGCTCACTTTGGTAATTCTTTAAGCTAGACATCCTAACGTCAACTGAACGTTATGGGAGTATGCAGGTCTTTTACATACGCATAGATGTGTATGGTTTCATCGGGAAAATTGTTTGTACGAATTCGTAATGCTTCAGGAATATTTTGACTTAAAACAAATATGAGATAACTATGTGGATTTACTGTTGCTTGTTCAAATACGCCTACTAGTCCTTTACTATCACGTGGCATAATTTGTCTTGCTAGGTACTCAATTTGTAGTTTATGACGTGGATTCTTAAAAAGCACGAGATAATGACTATTTAAGTAAATATTAAGGGAATGCTTGTCTTTTGGAAATAAATTTTGAACAACGAAAATAACAATTAAACTTTTATTATGACTATACTTAGTGAAAAGTTTATTTACTTGATCGTTAGTGAATTTGATTGAATTTCAAATGTTTCCATATTGGGAATACCTTGATGAAATCTAACATTTTCAATGATAAGGTATGGAACAACAGCTCCATAGCACCAAAGGATTTCTTTGAATTTAGTACTAAACATATGATCTTTAAATTGTAACAACTTATTAATGAACGTACTTTTTCCTGATTTTGGAGGGCCACTGACTATGATGGTACAAGGATGTTGAAATGGCAACATCTTGAATTCAAATGAGAAGTTCCAATCCAGATTTTTGTTTTTTTTTTCATTTTTTTTCATTTTGGGACCCACCTTCCACCCCTGTCTCTATGCATTCTTTGCACAAAATGGGTTGTGCACTTCCAAGGGCGTGCAGCACGAGCAGTTGTTCGCTCTTCCCATTTTGGGACAGGCAGTCCCTAGAGATTCTCGGATTGCCGGTGTTCCGACAGTCCGAGAAGCTCCTTTGTTCCCTCAGTTTTGACCTCGGGTGGTGCGGGACGGACTTTGGACCAGGCGTCCAGAATGTTCTCCTGGTCTTTATTCCTAATTTTGGATTTTTTTTTTCTTGGGGGGGATGCCCTACCATTATCTTTTATTTGCAATTTTATACAGAAAACATTTAACATATAGAACAACACACATACACACAAGGACAGCACAACATAGACGTCGACTCAAGATGGCTTCCTCTTCTTTTTCTGAAACGATAAGAAAAAGGGGGAGGGAAATGAAGCTGGACTGCAACGTAAGTATTACTGGAATTTTCTCACAAAGTTTTTGCTGGTCCGTTCTGTTTTTCCATTTCTGGTTCCCTTCCTCCTTTACTTACGAAGTTTGTCTTGTTCCTCAAGTCACCATCACATCACACACACAACACTTATAGGCTAATATATTTGAAAATGCTTGAGTGTTTGTGTCCCGGATTCCAGGTCACTCACATTTAGTTTCTGTTTTATTTATTTTTTATATTTTTTTTCGCTTTCTTGTTTTAATCTTCTATTATATTTGGCCTCCCGTCACCACTCACACACACGCACACTACTACTTGAGCGTCTCTTGCTGCCGGATTCCTGCAGCAAGGCACCCACCAGGACACCGCTGGTTTCCAGCGGTCACACACTCGCTCACTATTACGCACTTTCACTGATCTTGATTTTGTGCACTATTGTTGATTTAGTTATTATTTTAATTTTTCTCTCTTTTTAATGGAGTTTTGTTATAGGTTTAGTTTGCGTTATGTATTTCAGTTTCGGATTGTTCTAGTACCCGGATTGTTCCATACCGCCTGCTGATAGCGAAGCTCACGCTCGTCGAACCGGCCGCGCAAACTCGCCTCGCCCGCGAGGTCCGCGTCACGTTTCCCTCCATGCGGTATCAGCTCCCTAATCTGTTTTCTATTGGTCAGCCTCTGGTCTTCGCCGCGCCCGGCCTCGGTCGCCTCCGGATATAAATTTCCTTCTGTGATACTCTGTTACTTTTTGGGTTATCTCCTGGAGAACAATCGCCAGTTCTGGTGTTCTCAGAACCTCAGCGATTTCCATATCCTCCAGGAGAGTTCTTTGTTCGCCAACCAGGTTTTCTGTTTCTTCGCATTTTAGCATTACGTGTTCCGGGGTAGCGACCGACCCACAGGCGCGACACAGGTTATCCTCCACTATATTCATATCCTTCAGTTTCTGCCTGAATGGGCCATGTCCCGTGAGGAAGTGTAACAGACCTCCCGTAATCTCCACGTCGAGCTCCATCCTGCCAACCACGTCCGGTATTATACTATATAATCTTCTAGCTTTCGGGCATTCTTGCCATAGATGCTGCCATGCATTGATTAGTATTTCCTGCACATCCTGCTTGTTGTCCACAGGAGCATGTAGTATCCTAGTGACTTTTTCGTTATTCTTCTTTTTGATCCAATACATAGCACCTAGCTTTTTGACTTGTAGGTGCAATGGCATGGTTGCTGCAGCCACCTGGAGTGCCTCCACCGGCGTTGTTCTGTATGCTCCTGTGAGTCTTATCAGAAGTTGCCTTTGAGCACGGTTTATTGTTTGACTTTGTCTGACATCGTCCATCCGGTGGCTCCAGACACTGGCGGCGTATCCGACTAAAGATCTTATGATGACGTCATGGTACAGCTTAACCATTTTTATCGGTATCCTTAGTTCTTTTGTCGCAATGTTTACTAGTTTATGTGCGATTTTGATTGCTTTGCTTGATATCAATTCGGTGTGTTTTCTGAAGTTTAACTTTTCGTCAAGTGTTATTCCTAAATATTTAAAAGTTTGTACTCTCTTAATTGTTTTATTATTAATTTTGATTATAGGTCCTCTGTTAAGATTAAGTTTTCCTTTAAATAGTACAAATTTTGTTTTCTCTGCTGAGACTGTTAATTTATTATTACTGCACCATGACGCCATTTCTCTTGTGACGGCGTTAGATTTCCTTTCTATCTCCAATCTGCTGTTTCCTTTTATTACCACCGCCAGGTCGTCCGCAAACCCTACCACCCGTTCCACCTCTTGTAGTTCATTAAGCATCTCGAGACATGGCTGGAAGGTTAGGTCCCAGAAGATCGGCCCCAGAACCGACCCCTGAGGACATCCTCTTGTTGGTCTTT
>JAGDQP010004752.1:1189-30473 GCA_022664845.1 Lepisma saccharinum
GCATGAAACAGCGAAAAGTACTTGGAACTACTTGGCAGCTTCCACGTTGGTGAGCGAACACATTAATTTGTGTATGAAATAGCGAATATAGTACTTGAAACTACTTGGCTGCTTCCACGCTGGTGAGCGAGCACATTAAACCGTGCATGAAATAGCGAAAAGTACTTGGAACTACTTGGCTGCTTCCACGCTGGTGAGCGAGCAAATTAATTTGTGTATGAAATAGCGAAAAGTACTTGGAACTACTTGGCTGCTTGCACGTTGGTGAGCGAGCACATTAAACCGTACATGAATAGCGAAAAGTACTTGGAACTACTTGGCTGCTTCCACGTTGGTGAGCGAGCACATTAAACCATGCATCGCATATAATAAAAAATCTAACCTTCTTTAACCCGCCTTTGCTTATTCAGCATTGTGGCCATGATTTTTGTAGCAAATAACGTGTCATTCATAATACGACGCAATGCTATTAATATACCGCCGCATCCCTACAATCTGCATGTAGTAATGAACGCAAATAAATGTATTCCGACACGAAGTGTCACGATTAGTATGCCTCCACATGGCGCTATCTTGATCAACTGGAGTGCGTATGTTCGAAATAATAATAAAATATGCATTTTCACTTTGGATTGTTAGTTGTCGTTAGATGTAGAAGTGCGTGTAACCGGAAATAAATAGAAATTTATAAGGATTGAAAAGAGTTTTAAATAAAGCAATAAAAAGTCGATGTTCGAGGCATCACCAACTACGGAATCGCAGCCGTTAATCAGGTTATTATTTTATTAAAAGCGACGCATATCATGTTTAACATTCACTCCATGTTCCTGCTTTCAACGCAGAAAGTGCAAATCGACTCACGTGCTTTTGGCTCTATCACACTTCCGCTTAACTTATTGAATCGTGTACGAGCACCATCCAAGCACTTTCAACACTACTTGGATACAACTCTTTGATTATACCAGTTGGATCGTGTACGCACTCATCCAACTTCTTGTTCAAGAATTTGATTCAATGTTTATTGAATCGTGTACGAGGGGCTTTAATGGATATAGAAATTATTTCCAAAATATGTTCTTCCTGTATGGGGATTTATAACTTGACGTTAACCAGCGACGTGAACTACGGCACCACTTCACGAAAATTAACGAAGTCAGCCGAGTGAGTATCGTCTGCATGCCGAAGGATGACCACGGAACAAAATACGTCGCTGGTTAACGTCAAGTCACTCTCCTTGCGTCGGAGCGGCATTTTTTTTAAATGTTATTTAAATGAAACAGAATCCTATACCCTATGATATTTAATTATACAGTATTTTGATAATACATTTGAAATGAACCAATTCTGATTACCACCGGCATTTTTTTTTAACCTATTAGGTATGAAGAAACTGCTGTCTGGGTTTATTTTTCTGGTTAACTGCTTGGCGGGCTGAGGGCTCCTTTTCCTATATTCTAGCGGGAGAATAGTAGTTCGTTTTCCTATATTCTAGCGGGAAAACAGTCGTTCGTTGCTTAGTTCGTTGCTGTGTGTGTTTTGCTTGAAACTTGCGTTTTAAAACTGAAGCCGAAAGGTGATGTATATATATTTTATGGAGTGTTTCCTTTGGAACTTGCGTTTTAAAAGTTTTATTTAAAATATGATGTTATGTATAATAATTCATCTGGAAACTCGTTAAAAAAAAAAAGAAGAGAGAGAGAGAGGAAACTTCAGTTGAAATGTGATGTGTATATTTGGAGTATTTCGCATGATCGAACTTCACTACTTTTTTTTAACTCGCTTCCTCCCACTTATCTGTATCTCATCTGGGAATTCAACGCAGCCTACGTTATAACCTCAACACATGGATTCCTCGGTATAAATAAGGTAAGTGTTTTTCATTTCAAATAAATATAAACTTTAAAAATGTTGTTGTTTTTCCGTAAACATTTGCGCGTTAAGAGCCCTCACTTCTTTTCGAGGATGTCAGATTTGAGTGTGCTGGGAGCGGGGAGAAGGGTAGTGTAGGTGTGGCCACTCGTCTATCAGTCGAATTCATACTGTAGTGTTTCCACTTTGCATTAAATATCGTTATCGGTACTTACACATTTTCCTTTTGTTTTGTCATTTGTTAGGAAAGTTCTACCACACAGGTGACGTATTCACACAAAAGATACTATAAATTTCTTACTGTCCTTCTTCCACAAGTCACACAGAACGTTAACTTTCTCATCGAATTATTTTTTTCCCCTTAGATAATTCTCTCATATCAGATATGGCAACCTTGAAATTCCGCCCAAAATAGTTCTCATCAATAAAGCGTGTAAACTTCGGTTATAAGTTATTTTGTTTAAAACTTTTCCTGCTTGAAAACAATAATAGTGAACTTAGCTTTCAGACATCCCTACAGACGTTGATTCAGTATAAACGATGAATCCTATACTTCTGGGACTGTTTTACTGCAATACTTCCGCGATGCTTGAATGGCAAATGGAGTTGCATTGCAGTCGACTTTGGAACGCTGGAACGTCGTAGCCACTCTGCAACTGTACACAACAGAATATAGTAACCTTGACACAACACACACACACAACATGTAAACATAGGTTCGTCTCTGAAACGCGCGCGCAAACTTTTGAGACTTGACAGACAGATTGTAAAATTATCCCCGCACTCCACAGTGCATTGACTCGGTTTCCAGCTGTGGAGGAGACCCTTCAGTTTGTCAATTCGATGTTTAATTATTACTTTTATTAATTAAAATTATTTTTACTACGCTTATCGGAGGAAAGTACTAATGACAACTGTTACATACAATTTAATCTATGTAACAAAAAAGAGCACAATGATATCTCATATGATAAGAGAATTAGAGCTAAAATATTACCATGGTTTTAAATGGCAATAGCGAGCTTGGACAGAATGCAATAACTCCTCTTAATTTGTTCCGTGGTCATCCTTCGGCATGCAGACGATACTCACTCGGCTGACTTCGTTAATTTTCGTGAAGTGGTGCCGTAGTTCACGTCGCTGGTTAACGTCAAGTGGATTTATAGTTGTGCAGAAGTGACAGCTAGCGCGTAAGCATCTCATAATTTGGAGGGATCAATCTTCCAGAATAGCGACGGGAAAGTTAGCAGCAAATGTCTTTAGTGAATTTACCACCTCAGCATTCATCTGGAATAACTAAGGAATATTCTAGAAAACTTAGCCAGGATTGTCGCCGTCTTCAAAGTTTATGTGAATACCAGCCATTGCAACCAGGAGATTACTAATGACTATAATGATTTTATATTTACATTAATTAAGTTTATAATACATCTATTTCGTATGCAAGCTATCAAGGGTCATAACGTCCCTTAAGGCATGTAGTGTCCTAGAAAGGAACGCGTAACGTAGGAATCAGGAATGTATTCTAGATGTATTACTTGATAACTTTCTTGAAGGAATTCTGAACGCACCAACAAGAATAGCCGATATGAGTATAACCTAAGCAGGCGCCATCTTTCGAGTCTTCTTCTAAGATAGCGGTTTCCAGTATTACATGATGGGGTCTGTTCGTACTGTTTTAGTTCCCCTGATAACGAAACTATAGCTAAAGGGATATTAATCCCACTCAGGATATCCGCCTGTTCGTCTGTGTCCAGAAATTAAATCTCAGGAACTACAAGGTTTAGAGAGATGCTTGAGGAGTCGTTCAAAAGGTCTGACTAAACTAGCTCAGGGCCCCTGGAACCGTCCTGATTGGTGTAGTAGTTCAGTGTTACCAGCCCATTTTCTAAAAATTTCTTACAAATTAATTGTTCAAATTGCTTCCATTCAATTAATCCTAGCTGCACCAAACTTGGCATGAACATTATTCGACACAATAAAAAAAACACAGAGGGCCTACGTTGCCAAGCAACCATCTTACCAGTGTTACCAGCCTATTTTCTATAAAATTATCTTTTTTCACATTGAAAATAGCGAGCAAATGTGTGTATATTCAAAGGTAAGTTTCCTAAGGAGTGGGTGTAGGGGGCAGGGGCTTGCTCCTTGACTACTTACAAGAAATTTCTCTCACACTTGAATATAAGCGTTTCTATAAGGGGAAAAGTGATATATAATAGGTAACCATTAAGATTCCTCAGGAACGCCTTTGTCAGTGTACCCAAAAAGTTTATCCCATGAACCAAATGCTATCAAGAGCTTTTGCGATTATTGGTAGAATCGCAGCTCTAATTTGTTATACATTGCAGTGCTAGTCTGCGGTGCCAGCCCGAAAGAAATTAATTCATTGTAGAAGAAATCAGTAAATCCATCCACATTCATTTTGCCCTATCAATCCTAGGCGCGTGGATTCTATTTTTTTGAGTGACTCATACCGAATAGACGTTTAAGTGGCAGGTCAGAAGGCAGAAGAAAAATTGCTTAAACAAAATCAAAAAAGAAAAAGAAGCTGATCCAGAGTTAGTTTCGGCAGGAGTTGGGCTTAGTAACGGATCAACCAAATCCTGGAGGCAGCGGAAATACTAATTACAGCAACTCAATGAGAAGGTTTCTTCTTCACTAGAATGAGATTTTCACCATTATTACAGGCATTGTTCAAGACCTCATTTCAAATTAAGTCATACTTCTGCGGACTCTATTCTGCAGGTTCAAAATCGACCCAGCTCTTACCGTCCATACTATGAATTTTAGCAGCAGTACTGGCTGTATTGAAGGTTTTCCAGTTATGAGATAATATATTGAAGACCTTGCAACCAAAACATGTTTCTAAGAAACATTGTTCTGTTCATGTTTTATGTAAATTTAACGAGATAATGGAATGCTTAATGTTTACTTAATTTAAATCCATAATTAAAAAATGATAAGGGAAGACATTGCAATTACTTTTTTATTTATTATTGTCGCGTTTTTGACAGTATCTGGACCACTGTACAATGGTGAGGATAAAATTGATTATTTGGGCGATACAGTACTATGGCTTACGCCCGACCCAACACTGCAATAGTATGGTGAATTCCACATTTGTTTAAAATTGTCTCATGATAAATTAACCTTCAGATGGGTGCCCCAGGATCTGTTTGAACATCTGTACTCTTCAGTCAGGACTTAGTATTATTATTTGTAACAGACTCGGTGATAAAGAAATTTTAAATAGGCTGGAATTGTTAGTAAGTGAACAGCCTGCTGAGGTTATTTAAAATTCTATATTACAGAATATGTATGTTAATTTTACATATGTTTATACATATGTTAATTTTATTTATATATATATTTCTTGAAAATAATTCGTGTAGTAGGTGTCACTGATAGTTTTCTCTAAAAGAGAACTAATACACCTGCAGTACGCAATTGCCCCCTAACTTTTAGTGATCCATATAAATTCATATTATTATGAGAATTATAGTTTATGGTTTGGGGTATTTTTCATCGAAGCATAAATAATTATTCTCAATTCTAGTTTAACTTGCTACAACGCAAACATGTAATTAATATTGTTATGTTCCTGCCTGGCAGAAATCTGATAGTTTGCAATGAACTTCATGATATATAACATCCTGTCTATATCTTCCTAACTACATAAACAAAACTTAATGTAGATTTTTCTTACACCCCCCCCCCACCCCCCTGATAATTTCAAAACTCTCCTAAACGAAAAATCCTGGTTTTGGGGAAATGTCTGGTAGCAGGGCCGAACTAGCGGGAACAAAGGGGGAGCATGCCCTGTGTACGGACTCGTGGGGACGCGAAATAAAGATAAGGTGAAAGATACGCTTTTGACTCATTCAAAAGGGCGCCAAAATCTTAGTTTGCTCCCCCTTGCAAAAATACAAGCTACGTCCCTGCCCTACAGCATCTCTGTTAATATAGAAGAAATCGATGTAATATGCTGTTCCACGTGTTGTTTCATTTCTAACCATATAAGTCATCAAATGTAATGAATTAAATAAAATACAAGGTTGTACCAAAGAATGTGTTGCCAAATTTAATTGTGTAATAAAATATTTAAAATATTGTGAGTAAGTGCATACAATAAAAATAATTACCTCGTTCCTCTGGTATATTTGCTCGTCGTCTGGTACGTCTATCCATAAATTTAACCAGTAAAATAGACTTCCGTAATTTAATTTTGCACGTGTTTTATGATATTTAATTAGTGACATAGAAAAGAAAGGCGATAAAAATATTATTTTTATTGAGTAATTTTATGGTTCTTTTAGATTACTTAAATACAATTATGTAACTTTAGAAGATACTGACAGTCTACGTATTAATTACTGAGTTATTTGTTGTACAGTGTAGAACTATCAGGACCAAGGGTGTTGTGTTACGTGAGTAGAAAAAAATAACGATTGTTTTGAATTTGCAGTATTTTTATTCACTCATATGCACAGATTGTCCAGCGATGTTGGAAGTATGGAAATTAGAAATTACCTCTGTATTATGTTGTTAATGTAATATCGTCATATGCGTATCGTATTAATTCAAAGCTTATCCCCTAGAGAACTTATTTTTCTAATTGAATCATTACTTCAGTTGTGTGTGTTTGTTTTTCGGGAATGTATCTTGAAAACACAGAAATTGACATATTTCTGAGCTTCTCGAAAAGAACATTTTTAATATACCAGCAAAGAGACATCTGTGATCAAAATTAAAAACTAAAAAGTATCGTAAATGATCCATTTTTAAATTTAACTAGCACAGCAGAGAAATATAATTGTTTTCAATATTAAATATAGTGTGATACAACAAAGAATGAATCGGAAAATTTTATTTATGAATGTATTAAAGCAAAACGTTTGGTGATGGTTGTACCAAGAAATATTTAAACGGAAATATATGTTCCTATAGATAAAAATGAATGTTGGTATGTTTGCATGAGCATCACGCCAAAACGGCTTGACCGATTGCAATGATTTTTCGCACATGATCAGATAATGGACCCGTCTGGGGAGTTATCATACTTTTTATTCTAAAATTACCTTGAGAGATAAGCGAATATCGATTTTTTTTCCATTGAATTCCAATGGTTTTGTTAACAACAATGGAATCACCAATAAATAATTAGTTCATGATTTCTAATTTAAATTTGGATTGTTGTAAATAAAAATATTTATGTTCAATGTTCTAAAGCATTGTTTAATTATTTGGCAGTAGTATTAATTATAGCATAAGATTATTATTATTAATAATAGTAGTAGTAGTAGTGGTGGTGGGGGTGGTGCCAACATATTTCATTCACCCCGAACCAACGGGGGGTACTTTAGCTAGTATTTTCTAAAAAGCTATCTTTTGTAGGTTTTAGATAAATAATTCAGTATATTTTGGAAATACTCTTTAGAGTTTCCAAAATTCTTCCGTAGCCCACACAGCCGCCAATCAATCCTTTGTTAGTCGAGTGGGGAAAATTTTGAGAAACTTATCTAGGACTGTCTGCATAGTAAACCCACACCCAGTCTTCAAACAGAAGTTAGCCATAGTAACCACAATAGAGTGGCAATCTATATAACAATTTTAAATTTACAATATTTAAGTTTATAATATATCCATTACGTATGCTAGCTATCGAGGGAGATAACATCCCTTGAAACGACAACTAACGAGAAAGAAAAGCATAAGATAGGAACTAGGGCCGTGTTCTAGGTGCTATGCTTGGGAACTCTCTTCAGATAACTGAAGGAAAGTTCTGTAAGAATCAATAAGAACACGTGATGTGAATACAACCTAAGCTCTCGCTCCATCTTTTAAGTTCTGATGTAAAATAGCGATTTCCAATTCTACATGGTGCGGGCATTTCATACTGTGTTTTTTTTTTTTTTTACATTGAGGAAGTATAACACTGTTCCTTTTCTACAGTAACATCACTCACCTAAAATACGGTCATTATAAACAAAAATTTAAATTTAACACTGAAGAAGATTACTTTCCTTTGAAAATTAAAATTTTATTTCCTCCGATGAATAGTTTTCGAGATATTGAAGGAAAAAGTGACAACGTGAAAGAGGTATCAAAAAGCGGAAGAGATTAATGGTCTTGCGATTTTTTACCTTTCTTTTTTTATGTGGAGATAGTATTTGATTGATTTAAAGTCATATTTCTGTATTTACTGTTGTTTCCCACGTATAAAACATAAGAGTTGTGTCAGTCTCAAAAGAATAAGGAAATGGTTATGCTGGTCGTAAAATGAGACAAAAGGACGAGTATTGAACTGAATGATTACTTATAAAAGTGCGTGTCATTGTGACAGAAACAGTTTTTACTACTAAAATGAAAGAGGGTACGTTGGAAGACATTTTTTTTAGCTATTTCTCCGGACGATACAATGATCTGATCTAACCTAAACTAACCTAGTATTAAGACAAATTGTAGTCAATTTAAAGTAACTAATTTGCAGTTAGCTAACCTTATGATTATTGCAATGTACCCTAACCTACGGTCAGGGGCGGACTCAGGAAACTAAAGAAAGGGCCCATCCACTGTTAACCAAAGGACACTCGTGGTAGTGGTTGTTGTGACACGTGTGCCCTATAAAACATTCTTCAAGGGTCTTCAATACCATTCATGGTATAGTGGACCTCAAAAAGGAACTTGCAAGAACCCTTGGAGTACTGATGAGGTTTCAAAATTCAAAGTATGAAGTATATATGGCCTCTTAAAAAAATAAATATATTAAAGCACTTAATATGGCCTCTTTCTGCAATTTGTGAGGGCCCTACAATAGGCCTGCTGAGATTATAGCTTCCGTAAAGTTTTTATGTTAGTCAAAATAAGTATTGTGTGACAATATTGCTAATTTTGGAAGACTAGCAAGACCCTTATACATTCTGTATAAGTATGTGCGTGTTTTCTCTGTTTTCAGTTGCCTTCAAAGACCTAAAGGAATTAGGCAAAACGTCAGCTTTAATAAATTTTCGTATTATACATTTTATATTTGTAGTTTCCATAATACACAGTATAAAATCTAATTCTCCCGTTTTCTCCCATTTAATATTCTAAACCCCTCTACAGCGTGTGTATTGGAACTTTCCTAGTCATTGTGTAACACTTATTGAGAGAATGCAAACTCGTTTTATTGTAAAAGAAAGAAAGACATTACGATTGAATACAAAGCTAATATGTTAAGAAAAAAGCTTGGGTAAACTTCATATTTTGGGCAATGCTAGTAAATAATAACTTTGGCCCACCTTAATTCTAATAGCTACAATTTCTTGAATTGTTAAACAGCTATTACCAGTCGGGATTCGAACTCAGAATCTTGGAAACGCTGTCCTGATGCATCAGACCGCAAGGAATTTGAACTCGGGCCGCCTCAAGACATAAGTAAAACAGAAACGCGACAGGGTTTCCGCTAAGAGTTTCAGTTTGGGGGTTGTAAAGTTAAAATTTGGAGGGTGTAAGTAAAGTTTTCTACGGTTTCTATCGATTTTTCACAGCAAAAAATGTAAAGTCGGGGCGGTGTTGTCGAGACTTTGGGAGTAAAACGCCTCCTCATAGGGGGGGGGGGTGTCTGGCGGAATAACTGAAAGGCTATACCAGGGTAATTGGGACACCACAATGTTGTAAGACCCGTTAGTTTCCCTACATGGAGACACAAAGTTCGTCATGCAAAAGGCGATTCGGAGGAGCTTACTTCCAAAAGTAGCAGGTAAGACTTCTTTATTTTCCCAAACATAATAATGTTTATATTTTTGCTCTATAATAGAAATTATCTTCCTTTTTGTTACTTCATAATTTATGTTTCCTTTACAATATTATACGTAAAGTACGAAAGTTTGAAAAATATGCAGTCACGTTGAAATTCATGCTATACATAGTAGTGATTTTTGGACTATATTATATATCTAAAAATTGTGACGTATTACAGGATTTTGCAGGTCATTTTTGAAATCAGCACACGAGAATTAGTAAAGAACATATTATATTCTTCTTGATGCAGAGATAAAGTTAAAACTAGTTGCACAGTTATACTTCAAAAGTTAGGAAAATGTGTAAACACTACTCATACAGTACAATCCATTCAATGGTAATATATAGTACAGATGGAATTCACGTAAAGATAAAAAAATGAACTAAAGACAGATGAGAAAACGTCGTAAAGCACTATCTAATGAGTCGAATGGAGAATACGATCTCACGGGTAGAGAATCATACAAAATAAATTATAATTATATTGAGGCCTTGTGTTCATACTTAATTTAATTAAAACAGGCTGACAAGTCTATACAACTAACTAACTAACTCTATGGTTTACGGAACTCGCAAGTTCATCGCCGCAGTAACAAACGTTCGCCATTGGATGCTATCCTGAGAGACGTCAAGCCAGTTTTTATCACGAACACTTACTTCTCGAAGATCTCTTCTAGCATTATCTTCCCAACGAGGTCTCGGTCTTCCCAACGGTCCCTTTTCATCCGGCTTTCCAACCTGCATAGATGATAATCTTCTACTTCGAAGTATATATCAGCTTAAAAATCTGTCTCTTTTTTCTTACATATTGTGGAGAAACTACGTCATTTCTGAAGTTTACTCAATATATTTCGGTACCATTATCTTTGAAACTACGTATGTATTGATATTTCTCCAACGGAACTATTTTCTTGTTGCTTTTTGAGGAACTATTCTCTTATTTCCATCCCTTTCTGAACACCCTGTACATGCATTGTATCGGTCCTGAAACAAAAATATCTTTACGTCAGATCCTATATATCTGAATGTCAGAAAATCTTCTGTTAAAGTGTTCTTCATGTCTGCCTAATTTCGTTTGGATTTTGTAATTTTCCGCAACCATTTCTACAGGAAAGAATGGAAGGTTGTCTATTACTTCAGGATAATTAATGCTAACAAGTAACTATTTATTTTATGGATGATAAAATTATATATATACTTCAGGAGAATATCCAAGAAGAACGATATATTCGTCATCATCCAGTCAGTACAATGGGAATAAAATCTAATTTATTTCAATTAAAACAGGCTGACAAGACACACTGTACACACACTTTACACAAGACAAACAGGTTTATTGTAAAAACACACACATAAGCGTTACAGTTTCAGTGTTTTAGTATCTTCCTCATGTGAAACACTAATGAAAGGTTTATACAAATATCGTCTCATGTCACGTGCTGAAATAATAAATTACTAACTAACTAACTCTATGCCTTATGGAACTCGCAAGTTCATCGCCGCAGTAACAAACGTTCGCCATTGGATTTTATCCTGGGCAATATCAAAAGAGTTTTCATCACGAACACCTACTTCTCGAAGATCTCTTCTAATATTGTCCTCCCATCGACGTCTCGGTCTTCCCAATGGTCTCCTTCCATTCTGCTTTCCAACTACGATAAAATATAATCTTCGTTTTTCCCCCATTCGAGCTACATGGCCTGCCCACGTTAGTCGTAGCGATTTCATTATTTTTACATCTGGTGAATCGTACAATCCGTGGAATTCTTCATTATGCAGCCTCCTCCATTCTCCAGTCATCTCGTCCCGTATATCTGTCTGAAAACCTTATTTTCAAATACACGTAATTTATGTTCATTTGCTAGGGTCGTACTCCAACTTTCGCAACCGTAAAGTATTACCGGCAGAATAACCGTTCTGTATATTTTCAATTTCAATTTCCTTGATATAAATCGCGATGTTAGAAGTTTTTGGACTGAATATAAACATGCGCTTCCCGATAATAAGCGACTTTTTTATTTCTTCCGTGACCTCATTTTTGCTTGTTATGTATGCTCCAAAATATTTAAATTTGTTTACTTTCTCTATTACCTCATCCCTAATGCTTATGTTTTTAATTCCTTCATTCCCTGTGTTTCGGCATCTTATCATGTATTTTGTTTTATCTATGTTTGCCTGTAGACCTATCTCATCGCACGCTTCTACTAAAACATCGGTGTTGCTTTGTAGTGCATCTATATGGTCCCTTATTAAATCTACATCATCCGCATATACGAACAGTTGATTCAAACCACTCAGTGGTCCCTTTTTGTCCCCTTTAATTTTTAAAATCGCCTATTCTAACGCAAAGTTAAACAGTAATGGTGACAAGGCATCGCCTTGTTTCAATCCGTTGCGAATCTTGAAACTATCTGACATATTATTACCTATCTGTACTCTGCTTATGGGGTTGTTGAGACACATCTCCACTAGTTAAACCATTTTTTTCGGAATTCCAAATCGTATCAGGATACTGTATAACTTTTCCCTTCTGATAGAATCATATGCGTTCTTAAAATCAATGAATAGCTGGTGAACCCTCCCATTGTATTCCCATTTCTTCTCCCAGTTTTGTCTCAAGGCTAAAATCTGGTCCAAAGTGGATCTATTTCTTCATTAATTTATTAATAAGAAAACATTTTACAACATTATCACTATTCTTTCCTGTTGGACAAGTACAGTAATTGTGGTGACACCTATCCTCAAAATTAGCAACAACTTGCTTTTCGGACCCGTTCATTTCGGCGCCAGAGCTTTACCAAAGAATCACACCAGGGAAACTATTGTATTTAAAAAAGTATGGAAATACTTCGTCCTGCGACAGCAACTTCGTAAGATGCGACAGAACAACAGATCCAGTAATTGTATTTATGGAAGAGATGTAATGAGACGTTTATATTTTAGTAAACACTTGAAAACATAATATTTTTTCAATGCTTTTAATTGTAAAGTTTTTTTTTTTCTAGAGGAAAATGGATTAATTTATTTATTTACAACATAAACAGGCTAAGCTATAGCATGGGGAGCGGATGGGGCATATGCCCCGAGCGCAGAAATAAGGGGGTTTCTAAACTGAGCATGCAAGTATTTTTACTATAGATATTCACCTCAGAAACCAAAATCAATGTAAAAGAAGCTAAATGCATAATGTGTGAAGTGTTTTCTTGAAGCGAATGCATTATTGTAGGACGCACAGAAATACATGGAAGCACTATGAACATAGTTACTCGAAACCAGATGTTTACTTCGGAGCTCATCCAATCTTTGTCTCTGAGATCAAATTTTACTTCCAGTTTCATATAAGGAACCAGCATTGGTGGTCGCTCTCTTTGTTAGCCGGCCTTTAAGTTCGTCGCTCTCCTGGCCGTCGTCCTTTTGTCGTCACTCTCGTTGCTGGCGCTCTTGTGTCGATATAGGTTAAAGATGGCAATGAAAGACCATGCCGCAAACCCTGAGAGATAAGGTTAGGTTAGGTTTAAAGTGGCTATAAATGACTATGCCCCAAAACTCGAGAATTAAAGTATGTTATGTTAGGTTACGTTGGGGATGCTTACAAAGAGAGGATCCCATCGTCACTGGGCGCGAAGATTATAGTCTTTCTATTTGCTGTTGCCTTGTTGTGCACTTTAGGGTTCTCGGAATTTCAATTTCCAGTAAAAGTGACTATATTGGAAATATTTAACTTTAATTTGAATATCTTCGAAACAATTAAACTGATCAAAATTAAACTAGAAGAAACAACTTAATACTAGCTAAAGGTAGTATTGAAAACTGTAATCAACATTGCCACCTGTCAACCAGTATTGCCAACTCAGTGTACAAGTTAAACATTTTAAGTGGCACTATAGCCTCAAATTGCAGTGTTTGATTATGTTTTATTTTGAGGAGCTTACTTTCAAAATGGGTTATATCCATTTTGGTCTCTCAGTGAGCATATTTGTGTTTTCTGATTCTTTTCTCAAACACCTATCGATATCTGCAATAGTTTCCTTTCAATAAGGTTTGTTACAAACCCTAACACACGTTTTTTCAAAGAAACTATTGTATACATTAAAAGGCGTTTGAGAAATGAACCAGAAAACACAAATATGCTCACTGAGCGACCAAAATAGATATAACACTTTTAAAAGTAAATTCCTGATTTAATATTTTTATCTTGTATGCTGATTTGGCAACACTGGTTAAAGTTTTCGCTAATGCCTTTAGTTAGTGTAAACGTTTTGTAATCGTTAATGTAATCGTTTGTGTGGATTTCGTTTTGTTCACCTTAATTGTTTCACAGATATTCAAATTAATGTTAAATATTTCCTATACAGCAATTTTGTGTGGAAATTGAATTTCCGGAGCCTATAAGTCCACAACAAGGCAAAGCAAATCGAATGACTATCATCTTCGGTCTCAGTGACGTCAAACTACTTATTTCGCAAAGTTTGATCTAAATTCAGCTCTCATGGTTGGGATCCTCTCCTTGTTAGGCTTAAGAAATAAAGAAGAATAATGTCCTACATTTTCAAATTTTTTTCACCTCGCTAGGTACGTTAATAATTTTCGTTTTCCTCACTTGGCGCCGAAACGTAGAAGGCGTCTAAATGGTGGCGCTGAAACGTAGCGGACCCCTCGTTTTTCACTGTGACCTATTTCTTCTTACTTTCATTAACATTGCAGGTGTTTATTCTTTTTTTTCTATTTTTTTTCTTTCAACGTTGAATTTAGGCTTCAGCTATTTCCATTTCCATTATTCTGGTTCATGCAAATTCGAACTTCTCCTCTTACAAGTAATTCTGTTTTCCTTGACTCTGCTCCTAAATTACTATCATATATACGTTTCCCGTCTATCTTATGTTTCTCATTTATCACTTGCGTAGACATTCCGGGATTTCATTTGTGTCTTTTTCATATTGCTCAGCATATCTTTTCTTGATGCGTCTTTTAGCTTGTCAGACACATTTTCTTTCACGTTTAAATCTTATTTCTTACATTCCAGAATTCAGTAACGGATCTTTGTTTTCTCTCCTAAGTTCTTATCTGGATTTCTTACTTTTTTTTTCTATTTTTATGTGTGATCTTGTGCTTATTTAAGATTATTTTCTCTGTTTTTTAGAGCTTTGCATCTTTATGGCTCATAATCTATTTGTTTTTGTCCTTTTCTATTAATTTTTGACTATACGACTCCCATAATATTGATCTAGGTTAACAGAAGTTATCATTTTAAAAACCTATTCATGGACGTCATACTGTCAGAAAATTTATCTCAGTATCATTGGTCGAATTCCATGATGGTCCTTGTCTGCTGTCTTTCACATCCAATCAGTAGCGAGTGGTGGTTTGGAAAGCAGATTAAGTCACCCACAGTAAATTCCCTTTATTAACCGTTATCCTGAATTTACTGGCTTACTGCATTACCCATAATTCCGCTTTTTGATCGTATGCAGTTTTGTTCATCTTGTTGAATGAGTTTCAGATAGTCTGAGCCTTCATTGACGGCGTCACCAAGTTTCCCTCGACTTCAGTTGATATTATTCATATTTATTTTTATATAGTGAATACATAATTATGGGAAATGTGACTTCACGAGCTGCTCCTGTAAAGCCGCTCCTGAATTCAATCCAAGTATGCAAATAGAATCTCCACTAAAATCAAGAATGAGTTTCGACAAAAAAATAAATCAGATTGCTACTAAATTCACTCAAAGAAGAAAATTGAAAGGAAATTAGAAATTAGAACATTTGAGACGGTATACGTTTCCGTTCCAAGAACTTAGATGTAATAGTAAGTTAAACATATTTGAAAAAGAAGACAAGTAATTGTTTTGGTACTTGCTGTTAAGTTGTATTAAATGGAAGCGGAAGGATAATAAAAAGTTGAACACAATGTACTACAAAAAAAAATGGAACAACTTAGTGCATCCAAGCTCTACCATCTTGAAGGATATTTACTTCACGTGGAGCTGGATGAGGAAGGTATCACGTCTCGAGGAAAAGACATGATCACCACTTATACCTACCACAACTCACAAACAGAAAAAAAAAGAATGAATGAGCACAGCAAAGGGGGGAAATAAGTAAAGAAAAAAAAATTGTAGCAAAAGGAAGAAAGGACTTTGAGGAGTTGCGCGGGGAGGCGGTAGGACGGAGAGGGAAGCGGAGAGAATTAAAATAAACCATTTTGCGGCAAACTGAAAATGACTTTCACCTTCTTTTAGTAAGTGAAGCGTGGTATCACTTAGCGTGTGCAGTGCTCACCTGTGCATTCATACGAAGTATAGCAACAGTGTAGTTCAGTGCACAAAATAGTGGGTTGTTGATGATTTGTTGAGTTGTTTTTATTTAATTGTGTAGAAACTGTCAAATGCCACCAACACAGAGAAAATAATTAATTATTAAAACAGGATTGCAAAAGGAATCTTCTGCATGTTTTCCTTCTTTAGAACAATGATGGTAAGTGGAGCATAGTACCCAAAAAATGTGCAAATGCTTCTTCATTTTTTCTTTATCTTCTTTTTAAAATCAGTTGAGCGTAGTTTGGAGTATGCCACCATTATGTTCAAGAGTCTTTTATCGATGATAATTATCTATCTTTTGTCCGCTCGATATTACTACTACAAACATCTTGAATTCTATTATAAATTGCATAACAGAAGTGAATTTGATTACATAATAAAAAGCAACAAATACGTGATTAACGGGTTTTATTTAATAAATTGATGTGCATTTTGCATATCAATAAGAGTTAAATATGTGTATTCCATTGTTTTCATTTTCATCATTATTATCCGTTATTGTTCGATAAAAAGTGTGTTATTTATCGATAATTACTCCACATACTGTTCATATTTCTGAAAATATAAATGTACTTCCGATATATTTTTGCCTCAAATTGAAGCTACGGATTTTTAATCTTCCGTTCAAATACAATAGAGAATAAGCACTATCAAACTAATTCTGTTTTAATTACCTAATTTGAAGTTGAATTTTATTTACGGCCTTTAGGCATCTATGGTTCAGACCGGGGTAGGGTAGGGTAGGGAAAAGGATGAAGGATGGAATAGGTCATGTCCTAAATTGAAGGTGCTATCCTGGCTTAATTTGCCTGGTGATACTGACGGAAACCCTGAAAAAGTCTAAGCCAGGACGATCTGCTGGTGGCTTTTAACTATTTCTTTTAAGAAGCCTTGATACTAATGCCCCACTTTGTAAAAAAAAAAAAGAAATCGAAATAACGGCTAAATGATCAACAACAAGTATTTTGAAAATCGGTCCTGTTACTACTTAAGAATATCTACAAATGAACTAATTCTGAATTTCTGTGTGTTTCAGATGATACATTTGAAGACCTGGCATATTACATCATATTTTACGGACCTTCAAATTTATTGCCGACAAGAAATCGTTTCGCAGTCAAAAGTACTTCTTTTGAAAGGTGCTTTCCAAAGTTTTTATATTGGTCTTAGTTGTCCCATCGTTCTAAAAAATCAGTAAAAGTAGGGGCATGACTACCAAGGCCTATGAGGATCAATTCTACAATCGACCGCTAAACTACTAGTCAGCGCTAAGCTGAGGTCAAGTTTGATTTTGGCCAATGAGAATCCCTTCGATTGTAGAACTGACCCTTAGCCAACCAAAGCAAGCTAGAAGAATTTTACTATGGAGTTCAAAAGAGAATAAAACAATGACGCAGTCTATTTCAATTTACAGTGAGCGTGGCCCTTCTACACGAATGGTCCGATTTAATTTGATAGCTTTAATTTTGTCTCCAAATTCTTTACGTAAGGTTAGCTTAGATTCAATAAAGTTAGTTTAGGTTAGGTTGAATTACATTAGGATCGGTAATGTTATATTTAGTTTGACTGTGCTTGCCCTAAACTGGATTTGCTCCGTGCCACGCTTAGCTAAATTTGGAATTCCGAGGTTTGTAGCAATGTTCTGTAATCCAATTGGAGTAAAGGCAGGGATATCGAAACGGGCAGTAGCCATAGCGCTCCTTTCATCCATACAATGAGTTTCATCTAGCAATGGCTTAAGACGGATACAATAACAACATTCTGAATTATGTTCAGTGAGACTAGTGTGAGTTCCTTAAAGTAGAGAAAGCTAGCTATCGAAAAGGACCTGCCAGTTTTAGCCTATGGTCACATTGTATCGAGTTTCGGCCGAACTTTCACACTGGCAAATACAGCCGAAAACGGTAAAACAAGCTACAAGAAATAAGTATGTGTTGTCACATCTGAATACGTTCGAACACGGGAATTCAGGATGGTGAAAATGTGATCACATACACTTACTTTCTGTAGAATTAGAGTCACCAGATTTTGATAGGCCGAGTGAAGTGATAGGGAAGGGGAGAGAAGGATTTTGGAATGATGCGGCCAGACCCAGTTTGAAGATACCGGGTGCGAAAGAGCCCTGGAATCCTGAGGCAGAATGGGTGGTCGCTGGGATCGTACTCAGGATCTTCCGACTGCTAAGCGAATGCTCTATCCACTGAGCTATTTTCGCTCGGTGCAGAAACTGTCCTGTTGGACTTCTCTAAAATTTGCGTCCTCTACCCCCACACTCACACGAAACGGCCGGAAAAAGAACGAACTTTGGCAATTCATTGTTTAAGCGGGCTTCAAAACAAATTTTCTAGTTCTTTATATTTTTACTTTGTTCGTCTGTCTGCAGGGATTCCGCCAGAGGGTTTAATTTGGGTGGGGTGTAAAGTAAGTGGAGTTTTGCCAGGTTGCTGTACATTTTTTACCTTAGAAATAGTAAAGTTGGTGGGTACGCTGGAGAATTTGGGGGTTACATCCCCATCAAGGAGGTTGTGGCAGAATCACTGTCTCTAACACGGTCGATCACCTCAACCAAAGCATGTAGAAACTGACTTCAGATTTGGGCGAAATACATTGATTTATATACACGTTTTTTAACGTATTAGGGCTACAACCTCTTCATACAGTAATTAAGCAGTATATGCGCTGAACCTTTACTGCACCCTAGCGCCTAAACAAAATCTGGTAGAAAGAAACTTACTTCGACCGCTTTTAATCTGGCAAGACTATTCAACTCGCCATTGCGATAATTTTGCACTTTACGCACTTAGTCTAATTAGCACTCTAGCGTCGAAACAAAAGCAAGAAAATATAAATTAACTTCAGATTTGGATTAAGTAACCCTGTTTATTTGTCCGCTTTGCAAACCAGTGCTGCTGTAACTTTTGCTTAAGGTAATGCTGGACTATATGCGCTCAGTATGTCACGCAGGTTTGCTTCTAAAGAATACGAAGAAACTGATTTCAGATTGATTTGTCCAGAAGTTTTCAACCTGGTGAAACCACAGATTTTGAGATGTCATTTCAAAGTAAAAAGTATAAGGTCATGTGTTTTCACTCATGTGTGTGTCATGAAGGACTACTCCACAAAGAACACTGAGAAGTTGGCGCTGTAACGTTTGGCTGTCGTATCGGACAGCTAATCCGCTGATCTGGGTTCGTTTTCTGGTAGGATGACGTTTTATATATATATATCATCATCATCATCATCATATTCAGCCGTTTTCTATCCACTGCTGGATGAAGGCCTCCCCCTTTTCTTTCCACATATCTCGGTCTGCTGATATCCTCATCCATGTAGCTCCTGAAAAACGCTTGATTTCATCTACCCATCTTACATTTGGACGTCGTCTCGGTCGTTTCTTTTCTCTAGGAATCCACTGTAGTATATTTGTCGTCCACCTTCCATCTGCTCGTCTAGCTATGTGACCGGCCCATCTCCACTTCATCTTCTTCGCACTCTTGATTACATCCTCTACCTTTGTTTGTGCGCGAATCCATTCATTTCTCTTCCTGTCCCTCCTGGTTATTCCTAGCATGCACCTCTCCATTGCTCTTTGTGTGACTCTCAATCTTTGAGTCGTTTGCGCATTCAATGTCCAAGTTTCGCAGCCGTACATCATTACAGGTAAGACACATTGATTATAAACTTTACGCTTCAGACACATTGGAAGTTTGCTTTTGAAAATAAAGTGTAGTCTTCCAAAAGAACTCCACGCCATTTTACATCTTCTATTTATTTCATCAGTCAACTTTGCATTCGATGTTTTAAGCTGGCCTAGGTAAACATACTCATCAACTATGCCAATTGTCTCTCCGTTAATCTTCACTTCCTTCTTTGCAGCATGTTGGTTGTACATTACTTTTGTTTTACTTAAGTTCATTTTAAGTCCTATTTTCGAACTCTCGTTACTCAGTTCTTCCATTCTGGTTTGTAGTTCTTCTGCACTTGAAGCAAACAGGACTATATCATCAGCAAACCGTAAATGATGAAGATATTCGCCATTAATTTTAATTCCAACTTCATCCCAGTTTAAATTCTGGAACACTCTCTCCAGGACCGCACAAAACAGTTTCGGAGAAATTGAATCTCCTTGCCTTACCCCTTTTCCAACTTTAAATTTTTCACTGTCTTGATGCAGCCTAATGACAGAAGTGGCTGTCGAGTAAATGTTTCGCAGTAACTTGATGTATGCACTTTCGATGCCTTGATGTTCAAGTGATTTAAGTACTGCTGACAAGGAGACCGAATCGAAAGCCTTTTCAAAATCTATGAATCCCAAACATAGTGGAAGTTCATATTCATTAGTCCTTTCCATAACTTCATTCAATGTTTGTATGTGGTCCATTGTGCTAAATCCACGACGAAATCCGGCTTGTTCCCTTCCCTGACTAAAATCCAAGTCTCGTTCAATACGATTCAAAATAACTTTGGTGAACATTTTGTATAGGACTGACAGTAAACTAATTGGTCTGTAGTTTTCGACGCGTTCTTTGTCCCCTTTCTTGTACAACAAAATGATAACGGCATTGTTCCAACTTCTGGGTATATATATATATATATATTGTTTTTTTCAGAAAAATAACTTTTTCTTTACACATATACGTATTTTGAAATTTTATGAAGTTCACTAACCATTGGTTATGTTAGGTTAGAAAAGTCAGGTTATTTTGTTTTTTCATTATTTATACGCGATTCACTATAGTTTACGGATACGGTAACAGGTGGCTCTGGCATCAAGGAGGCTCCACATAGTTACATCTGAACGATGCTGTCCCTCGGCAAGTTTCTCCAGTGGAATAGAATGGGAAAGGTAGCGGTTAGTGCCTCTGTGTAGTGTATTGTCTCGGCGTTCGCATTATGGGACAGGGTAAACGTGAACATTCTGAAAACCTTGTGTTCGTCCTGAGCAGGACACAAACACGAGCCGTCTCTCCTGTGCTTATTTCATGTCTGCGATCGTAGCTACTAGTCTCCACCAAGCAGTTATGCTATTGTGTTTTCCTTTTGTTAAGTAGGACGGCCAACTGCAATTCAACTCTTGTTGTTGGATCTGCATAAATGTTTAGTCTTTCCCGATTTCGATTTCAACATTTTAAGGTATCATACTCGACCTTAGAAATACAGAGAGAACCACATGAGGATATTCTTTCAGGATATTATGTACTTTATAACAATTGGATTCGAAATACACATGAACATTCCTTGTTCTTTTCAATTTCTCGTTATTTTGGTTGATACATTACGTTTTGTAATTCAGCCCTCAGTTTTTCATTTCTAGTACATTTCAGTCAATATAATATGGACGATTTTCGGTTCAATAAGCAGCACAGTTCTAAATGTTGACAAGGTTCCATGACCTAGCCGGGATTCTTCATCGAAGCACCTTGACCCGCGCACTGCCCACCCGACCAAACCAACAGGATCACCTTTTATCTGTTATTCACATAAGAACCGCCGTTCCACTAAGAAATGACACATTGTCTCTTTTGGGACAAATTATAATCTAACTGTTCATCGAATTATCGTTACTAATACTTCTGACAGTTGTGTAGTCCCAGACGATTTTTAAAAATCGCTTCGCATACGGGATCTACTTGAGATATCGGCATGCAGTAAACAAATTATTATTATCTGTCTCGAAATCGTCTCATTTATGCAGTTTTTGACCCTACTTTACATGGAAGAATTTTGGGAATCACTTTTTCCTTTGGGAAATCCCTTGCGCCCTGCTTGTAGGATTTTCAAATATGCATTTTTGGATATTCCGGGAGTGACTTCCTCTAATATTTTCTGAACGATCTACTTTCCGATTTTTCGTACTCGAAATAATCAGCTCTGAAGGTCATTTTCCCCACGCATTCGGCAGCCTATAGCTCCGAAAGTACAGAATATTCGACACTTGTTTTTATCAACTTTTTCTTAGTTCGATATCAGTATCACCCTTAAATTTTTTTGTAGGTATTCATGGGACACCCTGTGTATTGTTGGTTGCTGTGCTTGTTTTAATATTAATTGTTGATGAGCATGTTGATTTGTGACGTAGGCTTAAAATCTTAGAGGAAGGGTGTTCATAACAAGCAACAACTATTGTACGATTAGGATTAAATACATGCCGATCAAGATAGTCGTGTGGTCTGGCGAGTTAGGCCAGTGTCTCCAAGACCACGGGTTCGAATCCTGTCTGGAGCATTGATATTCGTGGATTTTAACCTGTATTGCACTCGGATAGTCACAAGTTACTTAAAAAGCCAATACAAAATACAGTTTAAATGAAAGAGCACAAATGCATCAACAATTGTCAAAGTCAGAAAACGTTCTCAGATAAGGAGTCTTTGTAACACGAGCGGAGAAAATGCGGCGGTTTTACCGCGACTAACCGCGCCTTCTTAACAAAACCCATGCTTTGAATTGTACACGAGTGTTTTCATCACGCGATTTGACTCGTACATTTAAAAGTATGAGATTTGTTACAAGGCGCGGTTGGCTCGCGATTAAACTATCGTATTTTCCCCGCTCGTCTAGAAGAATCCTTAGTTACAATTCTAACAGAACATGTTCATTATTTTTTTTCCAAATAGGATTTCATTTTGGATTGCTGTATAAAATTTGGAGCATACGTAACACTGGAGCATACGTAACAAGCAAAAATGAGGTCACGGAAGAAATAAAAAGTCGCTTAGTATCGGGGAACGCATGTTTCTACTCAGTCCAAAAACTTCTAGCATCGCGATTAATATCAAGGAAATTGAAATTAAAAATATACAGAACGGTTATTCTGCCGGTAATTCTTTACGGTTGCGAAAGTTGGAGTACGACCCTAGCAGATGAACATAAATTGCGTGTATTTGAAAATAAGGTTTTGAGAAAGATATATGGGCCAAAACGGGACGAGATGACTGGAGAGTGGAGGAGACTGCATAATGAAGAACTCCACGGACTGTACGATTCACCAGATGTTGTAAAAATAATGAAATCGAGACGACTAAGGTGGGCAGGGCATGTAGCTCGGATGGGGGAAAAACGAAGATTATATTCAATCCTGGTTGGAAGACCCGATGGAAAGAGGCCATTGGGAAGACCGAGACGTCGTTGGGAGGACAATATTAGAAGAGATCTTCGAGAAGTAGGTGTTCGTGATGAAAACTGGCTTGATACTGCCCAGGATAGAATCCAATGGCGAACGTTTGTTACTGCGGCGATGAACTTGCGAGTTCCATAAGCCATAGAGTTAGTTAGTTAGTTAGTTAGTATAAAATTTAGTTCCTTTTTATATTATTTTCTTTAGTTCACAATGTTTCGTGGTGTCCTCAAATCTTGCAACGTTAATTTAACTCATTTCCCGACGTCATACCATGATGAAATTTTGCACAGTGACGTAAGTCGGGAGACAATAAAATATTTCATTATTACTTTCAAATATTTTTATATATTTTAGAAGTATACTTTAATAATTTTTAAATATGGACTTCTTTATCCTTAAATAAATACTAACCTGCAACTAGCCTGGGTTTGACTGGTTGCAGAACACTTTAGGATTTGGGTTACAATATATTAGCTTGAGAAAAAGTAACCGAACACCGAAATAACTTTAAAAAAAACTTTTCAAAGACATGCTTTTCTAAAACAATTCATACTAAAGAGTAAAAAATAATTTTGTTTATGCATGACTAAAAAGAAAACCATGGGGCACGACAATTCAATAATTTATAGTGACTGTATATAAGAGCACGCCCCATACTTTTCTTTTTAGTCATGCATAAACAAAATTATTATTATTATTTACTTTTTAGTACAAATTATTTAAGAAAAATATGTCTTTAAAACGTTTTTTATTATTGTTTTATCGATTATATTTTCGAACTAAGTTTGTGATGAAGGCTTCATGCGTAAGTAAAAGGACATCTCATTTTTCTTTGTATATGTGACTTCGCGTTAAGAGAGCAGTCTTCCCAGGGGAGTACTGGAGCTAGGGCCCCGCATTGGTACTATCTTAAAAGTCAGGAAGCGCCCTGTTTTTCACTGTGTTACCTAATTTGTAATTTATTTTTCAATTATTATTATTTTAGGTAGAAAGTGTCTATGAGGCAATTTTCCATCTGTGATAAGCTAAACATGACGTGTGTTAGCCTAAGGGCTGCTTTACATGAAAGCTTGCGTTGCTTGCTTTGCGTGCGATTTGGGTGAGTAGCCAATTGAAACGTGTGTTTTATTGCGTTTTGTATTGTAAGGTTAGTGTGTCACGTGTTTCAATTGGCTATTCACCCAAATAGCACGTAAAGCAAGCAACGCAAGCTTTCATGAAAAACAGCCCTTATTGTCCCCTGCCACTGTCTGGTTACAACTACAAGAATGTAAGGAGGTCCGGCAGGCTTTTAGTAAAATTATCAAATTTGTTTTCTGGCTACGGCTTTGCTGGAAAGTACGGTTGATTATCTTAGTTGGTAGGTGTAGCATTGATGCTATACTGCAAAGGTACCTTTAATGCACACGGTACTTGTCACACTCACACTCTAACAAACTATTGGTTAAAAAGGGCCCCGGTACTAATTCCCCCCCCCCCCCTATACACCACCTTTTTTTGTGTCATTTAACTCCGAATATCCATTTCGAACAACCAGCTACGGTTGTATCAAAACACGTTCAGGACGTCATTCAAAATGACGCTTTTGGATACAGCTTTGAATACAATCAAAGATAAAAGTCTCAGTGTTCATACTTCCATGCTTCTTAAAATAGGCTGGAGAAACGTCAGTTCGGATGGACTGCAATAGGGCTCGAATTTGCGTGCCAATCAGGAGGTAAACGAGTTCAGGTCTTGCTGCTGACCATTCCTCAGGTTTCGATAGTAGAATGACGGGATAGTAACTTGACTAATTCCTTAGCCGATAATTTCTCCCACAGTTTGCTTGTTGTGAGACATTATCGCTCAGACGAGACACTTCACGTTACGCAGGTAACTGTAAAGTTCTTTAGAAGATAAAACAGTTATTATGAAAAAAAAAGAGGCAAAATTATATTATTTTTTTTTATAATTGAAAACAAAGGATCAAGAACTTAATTATTAAATATGAATTTCAAATCCGTCTTGAAAATAATGAGTAAACATCTCTGGACATTACTTTTCAACTAAATCAACAAATCGTTTTCTTCCACATCCGTGTTTGGTTAGGCAAAGCTTGAAACGAAACAATTGAATTTATAAGAGAAAAAAAAACTTTAAACAAACATTATGAATGAGACCCTATCCTCAATAAAAACAAAAGAACAGAAGTTATCAATTATGTAACATTAAGACACAAGGTTACGTTACTTTATTTGTAGCTGTTATGGGTGCTCTTTAAAAAAAAAAATGTTACGCACGACTGCGTGCAAGAACAGACCACCACACGCAACTCCAAACGCACAACGTCACTTAACAGTGATGATACGGGCGTAAGCCATAATGCTGTTACCGCCCATAAAATTCATTTTATCATTTATTTTTATCAACAGTGATGATATCTTTACTATAGGTGGGAAAGTGAAATTATTATAATGGTGAATGAACAAACATAAACACCGCTTAAAAGAAACAAATATTGAGAGCACAAAACTGAAAACAATAGAATAAAAGCCGGCAGTAATATAAGAAATCATTTTACGTATCAATTTTGCCCTTTTATCTGCTGAAAAATCAATGCTTTCTTCCCGGTAAAGCTGAGGACGCATGCGTAGACTAGTTTTAGTTCCTCGTGTGTACTTCCAGAAGTTTATTGCTTTTGTTCTCCAATAAAAAACAGTAGATTTTCTTTCCGACGTTTTACACTGTAGAATGGATTTAATGGTTGCCTTAGTATTAAGATATCCCACAATCAATTACCAGTGATTCTGCCAGGATCTCCGAATAGTGAGGGCTCGCCATTCGAAATTTTCGAGCACAGGCCCCAACTTTAAAAATGTTTACGGTCAGAAATACATAGAAACCATAGAGTTATAAATCCTCTCCACTAGAGTCAGGCTTGGCGCTGCTGATGCGGCGCCACTTGAAAGTTGAGCGAGAGAATGTTTGTTTGGCAACAACACGTATTATATGAGTTGCTTTAATATGGCTGCTGTGCTTCGCTCTTTGGCATTGTTTTAGTTGATTCGTTTGTATTTGAGAAGAAAATTCCAATAAAAGAAGACACAAATCTTTGATTAGAATTATTTGTTGCGAAGGTATTTTATCGTGTTAGATCCATAGTTATAAAACTGTCCCATAGTGATAAAGATAAATATAGATAAAAAAAAATATTCTTACATTCAGAAATAATGGATCGTTTTCATTTAGGCCTATTGGAATTACAATGGTTATATTAGTGTAGAAAAAATATATCTGTCTATTTAAAATTTAAATAGTTCTAAGCCCATAATGTGCTGTTGAATTTTATTGATAGCTGTAGGCACCTAAGGCTCAGGTCGGGATAGGGGAGGAAAAATGATTCGGGAAGATGTCGGCCAGGGTCTATGTTGAAGGTGCCATCCCTGCATTTGCTTAGTGTTCCTGAGCAAAAAAAAATCTCGAAAAACCTCAGTCAGGATGGTCGGCCGCTGGAATCGAACCCATGACGTCCCGAATGCTACACCAACGCTCTACCACTGAGCTACGGCGGCTCGGTAAGAAATGTGCTGTTGGAAAGATTTGTTAAATTATTAGGAACAATGATGATGATGATGATGAGTGCTCTACCCGAAGGTAGCTCTTGACATGAAGATCCCAGAGCTAGGTGAACCGATGGTGATTTGCCATTGACTTCCATCGCATGAAGATGACGTTCTAAGGACGGGACCTACAGTTTAATGTGGATTCTGAACCACTTGTGTCCCCGATGGAAATCGAACCAGGAACACCCTGATTACACTATTAAGAACAATAGAAACAAATTTAACATCGCAACAAAAAATAGATAAGAAACGCTTCTTATCGGTCAACCTGGTCGGTAAGAGGAAAACTCGTGAATTCTATATACCTTAAGTCGGACACAGTAATATACTTAATAGACATGACTATTTGCATTGTTTATGATATAAAGTCAAGACAGAACATTTGAAAAGCTAGAACAAATAATGTCGTTTTTTGTTTTAAGACAAAGACTTTTACCCTAAATTTAAAGACAGTCTTCTTCATTCGCAAATAACTTTTCGGGCACCTTCTAAACTAACCAGAAGCCAGTTTTTTTCTTTTTTCTTTCTTTCTTTCTTTTTTTAAATCTATATAATGTTACTTTCGATAGATGGTAGAACTTAAATATCAAGTTAAAGCTGTCCGAAAACTAGAGATAATGTTATGTTCATTTTAATGACATACGTCTTGTTTCAATGATATTTATGTGAAAATTGCCGACTACTAGTGTACATCCGACAACAGGTGCCCATACCCTATTTTCAATTTTATAATTTTCTTTGTAAATTTATGCAGTTAAACCGTTGGTTGTATAAATTACAGCATTAGTATTTTGTGTGTGTAATATTCATGTCACTTGCGTTGAATCCCTAATGCTGTATATATATTTTTAATATATCTATAATGTTGTTTTTTAAAATAAGTTATTCCTCTAAGTATCAACATTATATTTAACAAGTAAAAACGAGGATGGCATCTTGAACATAGGCCCTGGCCGACAGCTTCCCGGATCCTTTCCCCTCCCCTCCCCTGAGCCTTAGATGTCTAAAGGCCATTAATAAAACTAAAAAATTATCAAAAAATCTTTTCTGAGAACAAAAATAATATTTATCAAGAGCATTTTATATGTGATTTTTATATTAAATTATACCTTATACTGATCAATTTAATAAGGAATTGTTTGTATCTTACGTGTTGAACTTAACTAAGGTGAACTCGAATGCGAATTCTTAATTGTTTTTCTTCACAAGAAGATCGTGCGTGGCACATACAAATGATATAATACCAGGCAGCGCACGGCTCGCTGTTTCCTTCGTGCCAAACAAACAGAGAAACAGTTGAATGTTCAGCTTGCGCCACGCTAGGAATTAAAACCCACGTAGAAGGTGGCGCCAACCCTACATTACGGCTTGATACAACACCACTGAAAACATTTAATCATTCCATTCCTTAACTCACTTTTCATCCTCCTACACAACATATTCTACTTAGCGAATGATTCTTTCACTGTTCCTATTCTTATCCTTTATATCTTGTTCATATTCCATATCTTCACTATAATACTTCCTATAGATACTTCAAGCTATATACTTGCTCTACTTCTTCTCTTCCAATTTTCTTTTTGTGATTTTATTTGTTGCAATTACTATTCTATTTTTTTAACGATTAGCTTCGTTCCATGTTCGTCACATCTTTCTTTCAGCATCTTCTTAAGTGATTCTTCATTCGCACTTTTATTTACTTGTGAGATTCTACTGGCTCCAAAATTTCCACTCTTCTTAAATGCAAATTAATTGTTCAGAAGGGGAAATTAACGCGGTACAAAGGAATAAAGGTATTGCATAAGAACAAAAAGAAACTTTCTAGTACCATTTACCTCTCATATAGGGGCCTACTTAGGTTTTTAAGTAGTCTATGGCTCGGCACTACCGTGTTTGCTGGCCTTGAGGACTTGCCATGTATAAGATACCTACGAAAGTATCACAATAAGAAACAGGTTTTTAAAATTGAGAAAAAATTCTTATCTGTGCACATATTTTTTTTCTTAGAAATGAGATATCACCATTAGCATTTAATAGAAAATGAGAACATTGACGGTTTGTAAATAAGATAACTGCTCTTATCTCCAAACCGGTATGCTCTTATTTTAAATTAAATTGGAAAGCTAATATCTCATTTCTAAGTCAATTGTTTCTCTGTGCACAGATAAGAACTTTTTCTCACTCTTAGGAACCCCGTTTTTCACTGTTGGAATGACAATTTCCTTTTACATTTTCTTTTCGAACCTTCTAGTTTCCCTCCGGTATCTTTCAAATAATTTATCATTCGCCAAGGACAAATTACATAAAAACTAGGCTCTATTAAAGGTATGATGCCACATTTATAACTTATTGAACTGCGGGAAACGTTCAGGCACTTTGTGTCGAGATGAATAGCGATTAATACCATTTGATATCCACAGGGTCAATTCGTAGCCAAATGCAAATGATCTTCGCTAGTACCCTACTTGAGCTGATATCTGCAAGAGGAATTATTTCACGAACAAATTTTAAAATTTTGACCACTTTCTTCTTCTTCTTCTTCTTCTTCTTATTATTATTATTATTATTATTATTATTATTATTATTATTATTATT
>JAGDQP010004752.1:30483-51217 GCA_022664845.1 Lepisma saccharinum
TTATTATTATTATTATTATTATTATTATTATTATTATTATTATTATTATTATTATTATTATTATTATTATTATTATTATTATTATTATTTTCTCGTTAGTGTTACGGTCTTCGTATCGGTGTTTAACTTTGAGTGCGGCTAGTGATCATGCTGTTCTATGTTCTTAACTGTGTTTCCTTTAATTCACGAAGCGAATGAAGGGATAGACTCGAATCTTTGGTACTGTTTTAGCCTGGAAAAGTGTTGGCCAAGAGACGTCATTGTTTAGGCTTAGCAATAGGTGACTATCCAGTACCCAGCAGTTTTATTGAAAATCGTATCTTGTTCCGTAGCATCCTGAACAATTTCTTCATAATTATAAAATACACTGAAATAACCGAACCCTCTTTCCCTTGTGCAGTCGGTAACGTCGGGGAATTCGGATGAGAAGGTACGGGAGATCAAGACCCGTTGCCACCCATCCTGACTAAGGTTTTCCGTGGTCTTTCTTACTTTCATCAGGTGAATACCGGGATTGTACCTCAACAAAAGTCCTGGTCGCTACCTTCCCCATACCTTTCATGGAAGAGTAAACTCAAAAAGAACTCATCCCTCAGACGTTGTGGGCTTAGGCCATAGCTGCCAGCTAAAGCTCAAATAAAAGTAAATAAGATTATCTTGAAGGCACTTCATTGAGCGGTAGGCTATAATGATGTGCTCTCTAATGATGCGTTCCTATCTTATATATATTTTTTATAAACTCTAACACCTTTCACCAGACTGTATGTGCAGTATATCCTTCACTTAGTTTGCTAATTGCTTTTTATTCAACTTTGGAATGGCATTTCGAAAGTTTCCTATCATTTTTTTCCACTCACGTTTATCTGATTTCACATTTCTACACCAAAGAACACCAAAACCAAAACCTCTCGAAAATTACTTGAATAATCTACTTCCTCATTCGTGGATTAATTCACATTCTAAAACAAATTTCTTTCTTCCCAAAACATCTTTGGTTGATAACATTTATCCAGTTTCACATTATTCTAACAAATTAATTCGTATGATTGTTAGTGCTTGTTGTCAAGAGATGCCTCTTATTTTCTTCTTTTGGGTTTTTACTTTTTCATTATTTTCTAAACTACTACTTAGCAGTGATTTAAGCATTATTAGTAATTTCGTCACTAATGACAAGATCGGCTAGTGCAGTGAGGTCTTACACAATCGCCCTGTCCATCAGTCCGTCTGTCGACAACTTTCAACTTAGTAACTACTAAAAGTAAGGTGGTTGAGGTGTCATTGGCAAGGTCTTGGCGAGGCTAGTGACAGGTCTGAAGATAAGGAGGGGAATTTGTATTTTAGGTACTCCTAGAGATAAGAAGATGGTTTAGGTGTTGTTGAAAAGTCTTGACAAGGCTAGTTCAAACCCGTGCACATAATCCATATCACAGGAGCGTTTCCCGGAATACGGTTGGGGACAACTTTCAACTTAGTAGCTACTAGGGCTAGGAAGGTGTGTCATTGGAAAAAAATACGGCGAGATTGTTCCAACGAAACACTGATCATTCAATCTGATGCTTTCTGATGAACAGTGATTCCGCCAGATCTCCTCCCTCTGGGGGGGGTTACCCCCAAAAGCTTGACAAAACCCCCCCCCCCCCAACTTAAAAATTTTTGTTGTGAAAAATCGATAGAAACTGTGCAACTTACACCCCTCTCAATTTTGACTTTACACCCCCCAAACTGAAAATCCTGGCGCAAACACTGCTGTGAAGCCTGGTGGTCTGCGCCACACTTGTTTAATCTTGGACTCCTTAAATACTGTTAAGTGATTCTTCCGTTAATTATTTTTTTGTGAATGTGCATATAATAACTGCTATATATATATCATTTTGTTTATCTTAATTATTTTCATTCTAATTTCTACGCATAAACTAAATTACTTAAAAGCATTAATTCTGACATTTAGTACAGATGGCACTTAAAACTTTAGCATACATAATTCAATCATTGGGTACATGAATGATTATTTTGAAGACTGCTTTTGTTTCAACTTTTTTGAAAAACATTATTAGCTTCTCAAGTTCATTTCAAGACATTTCTTTGTATTGTAAATCTGTTATCTCTTATTTCAATGTAACGATTCTTATGGTTATATTGCGTAACCAGCCTGCCTTTATAGATTGACGAGGTACACTTTTATATTAAAGATTACTCCATTAGAACGATGAATCTTCGCAAGATTTTTTTATCAGCTCGACGCGCAGGGCTGGGCAGCCATTTTGGCAACACGGTTGGAGTAACGATGTAAAGAACTTGTTTACCCTATACATAACATTCAATGATTTCCACCAGAACCCCCTGTGGGGGTGTCACCCCACCAAATAGTCGAGAGCACCCCCAACTTTAATTATTTTACTGTCAAAAAATCGATGGAAACCGTGCAAAACTCCATTTACATCCTCCCAACTTTAACTTTACATCCACAGACTGAAAATCTTAGCATAATCCCTGATAATATTGAAAAATGTTCAGTACGAGGAAATAGATAGGTGTAAATAGTATTCCGTACAAAAGTAGTTACTTGTTCTTACTGCTTCTAACGTACACCAACATAACTTCTAACTAAAGTCACTAATCCATGAGGTGGACGAGTTATCTATTCACTTCCCATCTGTTTGACTTATTTGAGCGCTAAACAACTATTGTATATTAAAAGAATATATTTTTTTCATAAGTTTACTGGAAAAACAGCCCGAGGAAAAAACATAGTCTCGCTCTACTGATACATTGGCAGAGTCATCTTTAAATCTCTGCCTATATAATTCACCTAAATGATCACACGCAGGGATTTTGCCAGGAATTTCAGTTTGGGGGTGTAAAGTCCAAATTGGAAGGGTGTAAGTGGAGTTTTGTACTGTTTCTATCGATTTGCGCTTGAAAATTTGGGAAGTGACACTCCCACAGGGTTGGGGGGCTGGCAGAATCAATTATCATAAGTCACAATTTCAGAAAGAGCTGCATTGAATGATGTCAGCCTGCTTGAGACAGAAGATGAAACAGACAACAAAACATAGTTGCACGTCTTGCAATTAAGATCAAAAAACACGCAAAAAATTATTTATTTTTTACAATAATATATATATATTCTTGTTCAGCAGTTCAGTGTTTTTTGAAGATGAAAATGAAGGATATTCGTGCTATTTCATCTTTAAGGATAATCTAAAGCAACGAAAGATGGCAGCACTACTTCTGTATATATCTAATGCATTTTCACTGTTACACGAAATTTCCTTGCTGCTTCTACAAATTCAAGCCTAGAGAGTTCAGAATTTCAGGGAAGAAACTTCATAACCAATTCAGCAGCATGATCGATGCCGATTTTTAATTTCCTTTTTTGTTCATTGTTGAAAGAGATTCATTGTTATAGGTTTCGAAATTCACAACAATGAAGCGATTTCAACAATGAAGGAAAAGGAAAATAAAAAATTGGCATCGATCATGCTCTTGAATTAATGAACTTTCTTCCTCGAAAGTTTGAACTCTCTCGGTTTGAATTTGTAGGAGCAGCAAGGAAATTTCATGCAACGATAAGAATACATTAGACATCTACGGAGATAGTTGTTTTTATTGGAGATTGTTGCTTTAGATTATCCTTAAATTGGGAAGCATATCCTCATATCAAACTGTGGGTACATAATGGCACACTTTAAAGAATGTTTTTGTTTTGTCGTTGCTGTAGAGGCGCCGGAGAATGCGAGCACAAATACTGTTGATTTCTGTTGAATTTTCATTTGTGGCGAACTTGAATACAAATCGTATGCATTGTTTTTTTAGGTCTTGCGGGCCGTTAAATCCCACCAAAACTGTTGTTTCAAATTTCCCACTAACCACGAAAATCTCTCACCAAACAGACCTTGAAAGAACACTGGATTTAGTGGGAAAATAACTAAATTGGCAACATCGTTTAGAATTATTGATTCTTCTTGCATCTACACCCACCAGCACATTGATGTCGACCGGTATCAACAACGGACGATTTGGAATATCGATAGATGTTATCCGATATCGATTAATCTCGAATTACAAACATTTTGCCGATATCGATAACTTTAAGCACGGAGCGTGTAGAATTTCTCTACGTACCTTACTACAGACTTTTTCGAGCACACACAACGCTATTCAGAACGATATTGGACAATGTCGATAGATATCGCGCGATGACATCTTGAGACTGATATTTCTATAAACTTCATACTTTCATCTGTCTAAATATTTTGCATGTTTTCTGGTTGCTTAAGTTTCAGGAATTGCATTGAATGTCGAAATATCGTACTACGACAATGTCGGTCAATATTGTTCCAGAACGGCCAACCATCCTCCTTATTGACCCGATATTTTTGCTCTTGTAGCGACAGTATTCTATGATTGAGTGTCGTGACTCTCCAACCAAAGAAAGGTATTATAAAAACCTTCAATCGTCGGAAGAAATTCTTCTTATACAATAAAATATATTTTGAGATATTTTCTTCATTGTAAAAAGAAAATAGTTTATTTATAATAATTATCCTTCTTCAATTTCTCCAAAGAATCTAATCATAGCGAAAGCCCTGAGATCTTGAGAAATATTTATACGAGGTTTGGACGAAAACTATAACACAATTTACATTATATGAGTCCTTACAGTATGATTTTATTTTTCAGAGAAAGAGGGACAGATTACATAATGGTAAATAAATCCTTTTCTCCTATAAATGAGCTACAATGAATCGTGATGATTTCTGGAATAGATCGTCGAGAACATCAACAAAACCATCTTTAATATTTGAATATATCTAATACACTGCTGAGAAAAGAAAAGAAAAGAAAAGAAAAAACAAAGCACAGACTAAGTTCTCTTTCTCTAGTTGGTTATGACTGTGAATTTTGTGATGGGGCTGAAGAGACGCGTATGTTCGAATCCTGCTACCGGCTGTATTGACTGAGGTTCTACAGAATTTCCACACTTTTACCAGCCAAGTAGCGGGATGGTATCTAGGTTAAGGTCCTGGATGCTAAATTTCCTTTCTCTACACTCGCAAGAGAGTTTATGGAGGGTCTTTCTAATACAGATGACTAACTTAGCTGCCTATCTGGTTTACAATTGCAATTCAAACAAATACAATAAGGAAAATCGTGGTAAAAACTTAAAGTTTTTTTTTTTGTTAATTTCTCAACCAATTATTTCCATTTCTGTGTGTCGTATATACTTGTGTTAACCATCTTCAACTGAAGTGTAATTTGTTATAGCATATAAGTCATTTTGCTCCCATGGACTACCGAGCTGCCGTGGCTCAGTGGTAGAGCATTGGCTTAGCATTCGGGAGATCGTGGTTTCAATCCTAGCGGCTAACCATCCTGACGGAGGTTTTTCTAAGAGTTTTCCTCAGTCATACCAGGTAATTGCCGAGATGGCACCTTCAACTTAGGCCCTGGTCGAAACCTTCTCCTCTCCTAACCCGACCCGAGCGTTAGATGCCTAAAGGCCATAATGAAATTTGAATTCAAGTTCCTATGGACTAGTTTGAAAGTTAACTTTTTCTGCTTGTAATGACAGACACGTATAACAATTTGCAATTTCATCGAATCAAGGCTAAGCAGATAGGTCTAATGAGGTATAATAATTGATATTGTTGGTTTAACAATTCACTTCCAGAGGAAACATATAGTTAGTGGATTTCATATTGACCTTGGATGTATATAGGGTATGAATTACCAACTGTATATAATTATTCAATGCGCCAGAAACATTCCATTTCTTAATTTTTCTTACTCTCTTCCGGTACATACATTAAAATATTTTCCTACCAAGTCGAAAATATGTTGAAGACTGTCTACAAATAGTCTGTAGAAATATCACATTTATACCTTTTGGGACAGAGAGTTTTTCTTTGGAACGAATCTAGCTCTGAGTTCTATTGACATAGGAAGTAAATGAGGGTTCGTTTCATTTTCCAAGGACTAAGGAATGAATTGACACTAAACTCCATACACAAGCCCTATTGCATTTCATTGATTTTAATATTTCTCTTCCACTTTTCTTCGAAAGCAATTTAAATAACTATTTATTGTTTATTTCTATTGATAACACAAAGCTAAGTTCTTTGTTCAGTAAACTTTAATTATTTGTTCTAAAAGATGTTACGCGTGCATATTTAGTTTGTACTGATAGACTTGTTCTCTGTTACTACAATGAGAAGGCGCGTGTGGTAAGTGTATAGAACTTCAGTGAACCTCATGGCCAAAATATCCTGTAGTGAAGATGTGTATACCGAGCCGCCGTAGCTCAGTGGTAGAGCGTTGGTGTAGTATTCGGGAGGTCCTGGGTTCGATCGCAGCGGTCTATCATTTAGACTGAGGTTTTCCCAGGGATTTTCCTCAGTCACACCAGGCAAATACTGGGATGGTACCTTCAAGTTAGGTCCTGGCCGACGCCTTCCCGAATCCTATCCTTCCCTCCCCTAACCCGTCCTGAGTCTTAGATACCTAAAGCACATAAACATTAAATAAAATTCAAATTCCAAGATATATATGTTTGGTCTGTCATGCTCTTTCTGTGATGGATCCTGTTTTAAATTGAATAGCATAGATCGTTTAAATTGTACATTTCTTATAACACTTCTTCAAAGCTTAGTTTGCTGCAGTTTATTTCCTCTACATTTTCTGTTCTCTAATATTTTATATCCTTTTTTCCTTCTTCATAACTACTTTCTACAATTTTTCTTTTAATTACACTTTTTATTTTTGCATATCCTTCAATGACGTATGTTTCTATCTTATCATTTAATCTATAATAAAGTTCATTATTATTACTTCTACAATTATTTTTCTCTCATTGACATCATTGTTTTACCCCTTAACCAATTACTTCCATTCGTAATTTTCATTTAATTCATTTCCATTGAGATATAATTTTTGTATACTTTAAAATGTTGAGTTCTTCCACTTTCATGAGTATTTCTTTCTGCAACACTGTTTCTTTACATGTAAAGTTAATTTTTTTTTTTTATCCCATTAGAGTTAAGTAGGTAAGATATATAATTGATATCGCTGGTTTCACGGACATTCACTTCCAGGAGGAACTAATTAATTAGTTGTTTACTTGTTGATTGACCCTCATTCTAAATAAGGTTTCATTTACGATTAGCGTATAATTGAAATTCCAATCTTCATTTTTTTTGTTCTTTTACGGTGCATAAATAAATACATTCCTTACAAACTATTCTTATATAAATTACAAGACCCATACGAGAAAATTGTTGACTGTTTAAGATTTATTTACAAGTAGCACGATTTGGTCTACTGTTCAAACATTGAATTACATTTATTTATGCCCTTTGGACATCTCTGGCATAGGCCAGGATATGGTTTGGAGAGAGGATGTTGGAGCGTAGTCGTCCTAGTAAATAGGTACCATCAAGGCATTTACCTGCCCTGACTGAGGATATATTAGTGAGGAGACACAAAACATTCTTTGTCACTACCGAGCGGCCGTGGCTCAATGGTACAACGTTTCGCGAGGTCCTGGGATCGATCCCAGCGGCCGACCATCCTGAGTGAGGATTCTCCAGAGTTTTTCCTCAGTCATATCAGGGAAATGCCGGGATTGTACCAACAAAATAGTCCCTAACCGTCTACCTTCCAACATCCTGTCCCCACCCTACCTCGCCTGAGCTTAAGATGTCTAGAAGCCTTAAAAATAAACACAAATTCAAACTTTCTAATTTTTTGAGAGACACAATATGAGCTACAAGGAACATGCAGATGCCTTGTAATGAGTCAAGGTCTCCTAATTTACATTTCTTGCCCCCACCTTTCCTTTTCCCTAAGGAACATGTCAAAAGCAAGGCTTAAGCCTGAAAAGTCTGTAACATATTAGTCAATTTTCAATGAATCAGTCAATATTCAAGGCAGTAGGGACGTGTAATCTCACTTTTAATTGTTGAAAATGCAAAAAGACTTTTCCAAAATAGCGGAAAATAAAAAAACACTCGTCCGTAAAATTAACCGTTCGTAGCTCTTTTTACTTGTCGTACGTTCTATTCATACAATTATTTCCAGTTTATGCACGAATCGTAATAAAACAGAAATGACTTCATTTGCGAGACATTATTCACCGTTACGCTCGGTCGCCTTGCCTGACAATGACCTCATATTTTGTATTCAATGTTAAATACAAGATATTGAGTGTTGCGATCTTTGAAATATTATATGAAACTATACAAATATCTCTTAGCGGGAAGATGTAGTTTACATGAAAAGGTATGCTTCTTAAAATTGAGAAAAAGTTCTTATCTATGCACCAAGATTTCTTCTTCTTCTTCGAAATGAGATACATGCCGGTTTGTAAATAAGATCGGTTATCTTATTTCTAAACTGGCGTATTCTCATTTTCAATTAAATGAGATTGCCGATATCTCATTTCTAAGAAAATTGTTTCTCAGTGCACAGATAAGAACTCTTTTCTGAATTTTAAGAAATATTTTTTTTCTTACCGTGTTCATACACTTGACATAGCAGACCAACGACTTCAGTCTACACCCAAGTTAGTAGATATTAAACATCATAAAATTTATTCATCACAATCAGTAAAGTCCTGTCTAAAGCGACAGGTCCTTGAAAGTATTTTAAGTCCTCACCATCAATCTAGATCTAGTACTTTCGTTTATGACTTGGCGTACGATTTATCGTCCATAATACTTTGAAGAAGTTGCATTTGTCTTAATATTTCCATAGTAACCATCCCCTCAATTGGATACCTCAGATGAAAGACATCAGTATTTTATTCTATCAAACACAGAGGAAAAACTATCCCCTGTCAGATATGCACGCGCTGTGAATGGCGCATGGGGGATGTGGAGGTAGCGCTTCACCATATTCTTCACCAGTGGTACGAGCTGATGTAGCGTAGTTAGCCTCACGCTCGACCGCCTTTACGTCCAAAGGTGCCCAGGAATACCAAGGATACTCTCATACCGTACTCAATTTAATAGGAGGCTGAGTACATGTCAGAGTGCCGGGCATAGGTGCATTGATGAAAAGTCTCCAGCGTCATGGTCTGAGTTTGAACTCATGCCGCCCCATTCGTAGTCAGATGTACCTGAGTCACAGTTAGTAGTTCTGGCAGACCCTCTTTCTGAGAAGGTGCCATCCCTCAAATTCTCGAGAACAAACTTCACTTAAAAATTTTTTACGAAAAAAAAAACATGCAAAACTCCATGTACATCATCCCAATTTTTACTTTCATCTTCCTCCCCGTACTGGAAATCCTGGCGGAATCCCTGTCCATAGGTACAAAATGTGTACCGAAAGTTTATGAAATGCAAACATTGAAAAAAGTGAAGACATTTTTATAAAAGTTTTCATCAGAAAGAAATAAGCAACTTCGGCCACTTCTTAACGGTTTCAGATGTACAAGAAATGTATCCTTCTAGAATCTTGCACATCAAACTTCCTTAATACCTATGGATAAATGTAACTGATTTAGTGTGTTCCCTGTAACTCAGTTAGTTGACGCATTAGGCTTTCACGAGGGCAACATGGGTTTTACCTTCACTCCGGTCAAACGTTTATTATTATTTTTTAGCCTACTACAATCGATATTTACAAAAAACATACTGTACACAAGATACTTTAAAGTGCACAGAAAATAAATAATTGACGCATTTTAAGCGTGCCAAATGTCAAAAGTGTACCTTTTGCACCCTAAAAAGAGCGGTGAAAGAAGCTTTCGAAAAGCAGAAGAAGAGGGAAAAGTCATCTAGAATATACTGTGCCTCCAGAATATAAGTAAAAAAAGAATTTTTGGAAAAAGTTTACGTGAAGTGAGTGACGGGCAATTCTGGAGACATAGTAAAGAAAACAGGTTAGGATATTGTTTATTGGTTATACAGAAATTGTACCACTGAAGGATGGCAACTGTAGGTATAGTTGAAGGAAAAAGAGAATGAGGAAGAAGGAAAGTGCAACTTCTTGTCAGTTTCTAAAGAAAATAAATTGTGTTGTAAGATCGACAGGGTAAAATTATGATACAGGAGGACGGCTAAACTTTCCTCGAAGGGCCTGTCTCTTTGTGGCAGAACATTATTAATTATGCTCGTCTGTAATACAACAGTGGCGTAAACATCTTGATCCATATTTATGCATTTTTAATCACTGTTTTGAAGTAATGAGTGTTTTCGACGTTTCGTAGCCATCTTACTCCATCTTCAGAGAAAATGGTGTGGGATGAAGTTGTTCGTAAGTGTATGGGTCCAGTCTAGTAATAGCATGTGGAATTAAAACGGTGTACGGTAAGGTACGGTACAAAAATCTAAAAAAAAAAAAAACTATAGCTGGATGTTTGAATCACACTAGTTTCTCTGAAGATGGTTCTAATCTTCACCGAAACGTCGATACCTGTCGTTCCATCACATCAGTTAGTAGAAGTTCATAATTATGTTTTAAGACTAATGATTATGATATGCAAGCTTGAATCAGTGGCAGTTCATGATTAACAATAGAAGTGGCTGTACAAAACGGTGCCATTACGTACTTCTGGAACTGGATCCTTAATTACGCTATATTCCATATACCTTCAAAATTATGGAACAAAAATTACCTCGTACTATTTACGTTACAGATTCATCCAGATCGCAGGGGCGGTGTCAGGATTTCAGGGGAAATTTTTAACTTTAGAACTACTAGGGCTAGTAGGTAGTGGAGGTGTCGTTTGAAATGTTTTAGTAAGACGAATTCAAAACCGTATCACTCAGCCAGTTCACCTGGTTGGTGCCAGAGACAGGGGGCAATTTTCCAATTTTCAACTCAGGAACTACTAAGTCTAGACTGGTGGTTGAGGTGTCGTGTTCGATGTCTCCGCGCATTTTTTTTTCCAATGGAGCATCGATCATCCATATAGGATTCTCGCTGCTGAAGTATGGCGGTGTGCACAGTATCTCAGCTGATCTCCACCTAATTTATTAGTACTCACAATTAATAAGATTTTCTTGAGCAATGGCTCGCTGGGTCAATTCCGTCAATGGAGTGTTGTCATTAGTCTCAAATATAGCAATGCACCAATGTCAAAATCTTTTAGTTACTTTACGTTTGTCGAGAAATGATCTGATGCGGTAATGCTGATAATCGACGCTAACTTAACTTGACATCATAGAGATTTATTTACGTTTTCTAAATTCACAATTTCTTTGCACCTGTAACAATTAGGCTATTCAGAAACTACGCAAAAAATTTTGATTTGGGCGCGGTAAAAAAAAAACGATTACTTAAAATTGAGAAAGAAGTTCGTATGTGTTCACGGAGAAATAATTATTTTCTTAGAAATATCAGCATTCTTTTTTTAATTGAAAATGAGAACATATACCCGATTTGTTTATCTTATTTATAAACCAACATGTTCTCATTTTCAATTCAATGTTGATATCTCATTTCTAAGAAAATCGTTTCTCAGTGTAAAGAAAAAAAAACATTCTTTTTATTGTAAGTAACCCTTTTTTATTGTCTGGAAAAAAAATATTCGTGTTCTTATAATTACTGCACATATCTCGTCATTTCATTTAGAAGCCGGGAAAGTGACAAATGAACTAATTGTTTAAGTCATTTCCGTTATGTATGCATGAGAATTTATTGTATATTACATATTCATTATGTCTACGAGCGACGTAATACACACGTATTATGTCTGTAAGAGCTCAAATATGTGATATGTATCTGCTAAAGAAAATCCGACTATGTAAGGAAGAAAGTAAACTATGAGAGTCGGTTTATGTGTGAGAGAGAGAGCGAAAGAGAGAGAGTAAAGAATTCGGAGAGTCTTCATTCGAGAGTCGATGCAAGGACTTTCTAATTGCTTACACTGGTACGATAAACGTGCACAACGTTACTATACGAAACTTTTATTAAGTAGTCATGGTTTATTTTTTGTCAAGATTGACGTTACATGAAATGGATTGTACCGGTACGTATTTGGTTTTAACACTCCGTAACTACTATTGTACTGAGAGTGCAATGATTCTGTTTAATCGTGGGTTAAATCGAGTATTTTTTGTTATGCAAAATGCTGATAAAACGATACAGAAACCACTATACTTCAATGATTACATGGTTCTCTTTCAATTTGCACTCCACAAGAACACCTCAGCACTCTTTCACTTGAAATTACGTGATATTCTGCAACTTTCTGTTAATTTCTTTTTCTCCTAACCTTTCTGTTTGAAGTGCTTGTCTTGTCATTCACCACTGGGACGGAACGAATTAAAATGTTGTCTCTTTCTTTTACCTTTTCCGCCACCAACGTGCCTTTACTTGACCTCATTTCACGGATCTGACAAAATGTGTGTCTTTTCTCAGCGGTTCATTACCATAAACTCTCCCAAGCTAAACTTCATGATCGGTTTCTGTTTTCGCAGTAAAGTGCCCTTTAGGACGTAACCTACCCTGCTGTAGTGTTTTTATTTATTTCTCTAACATAGGAATCATGAGCCAAAGGACTAAATAAGTTCACATAAAATGTTCTAGTTCTGATTTTCATTCTTTGCTTGTGTTTGTTTACTTTACTTGTGTTTACTTGCTTTAGTTGTGTTTGATTTACTTGTGTTTGTTTACTTGTGTTTACTTGCTTTAGTTGTGTTTGGTTTACTTGTGTTTATTCGCTTTACTTGTGTATGCTTGCTTTACTTGTCTTTGTTAGCTTTATTTGCGGTTGCTTGCTTTGCTTTGTTTTCTTGCTTTACTTGTGTTTGTTTGCTTTACCAGGTACTTGTGTTTGTTCGGTTTACTTGTGCTTGTACCAGTGTTACTAGCTCAACATTATTCTTTCTCAAATTCTGTTCCTTTATCCAACAGTGTCGTACACTTTGGAAGGTATAATTGAAAAGAGAGAAATTGTAAAGCAAAAAATCAGCACGGGACAACAATAACTGGAACGTGCAATACAGAAACTGCAATAACCGCATTGTTAATAACCCGGACGAGAAAACAACATCAGGATACAACTGTAAACCGAAACAATGAAATGAGCAGAAAGCCCTCAGCATGTAGGTTATACGATGATGATGATGACTGCTTTGTCCGAAGACAGATACTGATCCGAAGGTTCATGGGCAAGGTGAACCAATGGTTGTTTGCCATTGCCTTTCATCGGATGAAGAAGATGTCCTAAGGGCGGCTTAACGTCCACTCCAAATGACTTGTTCCCACCGGGTATCGAACCCGGGTCCCTCTTATTACAGAACAGCGAGCGATACCACTCACCCACACGGACACATTAGATGCATATAAAGAGTAAAAAATTTGATACCCAGCCGTAGTGATTTAAGTCCTAGACTTAGAATCGACACTTGAGAGGTGCTCTGATTCGTTTCTTGCTGTTAGCCATCCTTCGCAGGATCTTTCCCTTCCCAATTCCCCCCCCCGGAAGAATGATCTCCTAGGGACGTCATCCCTGAGTCTTGTGAAGGGGTAAGGCCATAGGTGTCGGTCTCGTTCATAAATATAAATTAAGTTAAATTGGTTGGAGACAAACTGTTGGGAGACAGGTAAGGGACCTAATGATAGCGTTCATTTTGGCTCTGGCTTGCAGAACGCATTGTGTAAATGGAACAGATAGGCTAGTTTCTTCTGAACGTCGTATCACGTCCAATAGGCAAGTACCTTTAAAAAAAATGAAATGTACATAGAAAGTTTTCAGATACGAAGCAAGAAAATACAGCTAACAGCAACGATAAAAACAAAGCACCTACAACAAAGGGGCAACAGATAAACGGTAAAGCGACGGAGAACAAATTGCTTGCATGTAGAAACGATATTTTCAATAAAAGTTTTACAAAGATCGCAAATCCAATAAAACAAGTAATAGATCAAGGAAATTTAATTTTGTAATTCATGCATATATGTATTATGTCTGCAACAAGAATCCACACGATAAATAAATATCAGTGAGCATTGTTGATTGAGACAAGTAATTAAAACTCATGCTACGTAAAACACGTACCTACTCAAAATAAGGAATATAAATAGTTGATTTACTGATTCGTATTTGTATATTCGTACTGATACTCTACATTTAGCTAAAAGCAGATAAAATTTTGCCATCTAGCCTGCAATTTCTAAAATTTTTCTTCCGTCATTTTTAGTGCGTTTTATTTTTTTCTGTCGAGGTTTATCATTTATGTCCTGTAATTCTAGATTACAATTCTCGTAATTATATTTTAACAACGTAATATGGAGAAACACTTCTTCAAATAATTATCATTTAACGAAAGGTATCTGGTATTTTTTCATGGCTGACGGGTCTAAGATGTTCTGTTAACCACGATTCCAGATGATCCACCATCAGTGGTACTCTTGCTATTTTCCCCCCCAATACTTTATAGTTTTAACAATGTCACAACGAAAAATATTATATTGATTGCTAACATAAATGCCTGGCCTTGTGAGGGGGAAAATACCAATTTAATATAATATCAAATAATATGCATTTTAACTACCACTGCTACTAAAGGTTAATTCCACCTATTCGGAAGAAAATGAAAGTAAGTACTTAAAATTACAGAAATTGTAATATTCCATATCAAGTGGTCCATTTTAATATATATATATATATATATTACTTTAGATTTTCCAGTTTTGTTTACATTCCATAAACTTGTTTAGTGGGCAAAACTTGGCTCAAATATAAAATCATAGACATTTACCTCATCTCGTGTTTGAGTTATGGGGGGGGGGGGATTCAAAGTTTAAAAAAGAAAAGAAAATGACGATTTAGGCGCTACCGGACAAACCTTAATATCTCAGTTTGAGAATTGAGATATTGGAAAAGTAAAAGTACCATTCTCTTCAGAATTGAATACAGTTTAGTGACACGGTATACTCACTTAATTAAAAAAAAATTAAAGTACAAATTTTAAAATTTGGAAACTCAATATCTCAAATAAATAATATGATTTATTTATTTTTTATGTTTTCAAAATATCAAGTTGGAAACCTTGCACAGAGCTTTTTGAAATATGGATAAATCAATACATTTTCTTTTTAAATAAATAAATCATATTATTTTTGAGATATCAATTTAAAAAAATAAATAAATTTTGTACCTTAATTTCAAAAATTTAAGTAAGTATACCGTGTCACATATCATATTAAACTGTATTCAATTCTAAAGAGAACAGTGTTTTTACTTTTGTAACATCTCAATTCTCAACTGAGATATTAAGGTTTATATATTTTCGATGGCTCCCGTCATTTTAAAAAAAAAAAAACTTTGAACCCTCATAACAAAAAAGTGGGATGAAATAGGAAAAGAAAAATTGAGATTTAAAATATTTTCGCATAGTAGTTTATAAGTCGGAGGTTGACTTAAGTTCATGACATATATAAAATAGTGATAATCGTGGGCTCGACAAGGAAAGATAAAATACATTTGGGGGCCTTTTGGTCCCTCTGTAGCGCCATAGATTTGCTTTTCATATGAAATAACTCCGTGAATTTACATCCAGTACTCCTATAAGTGCGGGTATGCTTAGATTAATTCTACCCCCACCTCTTTCCGTGACAAATAACACCCAGCTATATATTAGTGACCAATGATTGATTCTTCCATTTACTAATGCTAGGATCGAATAGAGACCTTGTTAATAGCATAATATTTTGCTTTAAATAGCATAATTTTTAATTAATTTTATATTAAACTTTTTGAAATACTTACTTAAATAGTAACAACCAAGTAATATCCTATTTGTTTTTAAAGGTAGGTTATTTTATGCGAATATTATTCATATCCTCAGTATTGAATAAATAGTAAAAAAAAACACCGTTTTTTTAATTTTCTTAGAAGCAGTAGACCGAGCGTTACTTGACGAATGTCTTTGACTAAAAATATACATATTTTAGCAACTAATCTGTGAGTTTCACTTCAGGATTCACTTCAGAAAATTTCAAGGGACAATAACCACATTCCAGGCACGTATTCAAAAGTTGGTTTGGGAGGGGTCCACGGGCTTTTGGGGAGTCCAAGGTATGTGTGGGCATGAAATGTACATTCATTATAAATATAATTACGCCTGAAATTATACTAATTCTTCCTAAAACTCTTGATTTCGTGGAAGGAGGGTTCCAGACCCCTGGACCTACCCAAAATATGTCCCTGTCTGTATCAGACATGACCCATGAATACAAAACATTCATGCAAACTAATCCTCTTCTTCCTTGTCTTTTGTCCTGAGACCCTACGACTGTCAAAAACGAACACTTTTTTGTTATCATAGCGATTAGTTTTTCTCAGTTCGTCTTCAACATCTGATTTATTTCGCTTCTACATTATTTTCATTTTATATTATTTTAATAATATTTACAAGGAATTTCTCTTAGCAACAAATTTATGTAATTAGATTAGTATTTCCAATATTAATGAGGTTACTACATTATTTACACACGTAAACGACTAATTTCATTTAATGTTTTTTAAATATTTTTTTTCGTGCATTGAAATTTAAAGGATTTTTTAAAATACTATTTTTACAAAAAAAAATTTCTTATTTGAATCCTACCTATCCATTTTTATAATAATAAGAAAAATAAATTATATTAAAAACATTTTAAATACATACTTTCCTTAAATAATTCGTACTAAAAAGTACAAATTAATTTTGTGTATACATGACTAAAAAGAAAAGTATGGGGCCCACCAATTTATGAATTTATAAAGTGACTGTATATGAGAATGCGCCACATGCTTTTTTATTTTTATACAAGCATAAACAAAATTATTTTTTTACTTTTTAGTACGAATTATTTAAGAAACGTATGTCTTTAAAAAGTTATTATTATTATTTATTTATTTTAATTATTTCGGTGTTCGAATAGGTCTACATTTTCTTAAGCTATTGTTTTGTGACCTAAATCCTAAAGTGTTCTGCAACCAGTGAAACCTAGGCTAGTTGCAGGCTAGTATTTATGTTAGGATGAAGAAGTCCATAAAAATATTAAAATAATTATGTTTTTAAAATATATGTATAGAAATATATGAAAGTAACAATGGAATATTGTATTGCCACCCGACTTACATTGCTGTGCCAAAATTCATCATTCTATGACGTCGGGAAATGAGTTAAATTAACGTTCCAAGATTCGAGGACACTACGAACCATTGTAAACTAAAGAAAAGAATGTAAAAAGATCAAACTTCCATTGGTATTTGAGTACTTAATGAAGGTGAAGAAAGAAAAAATTCTATTAGTAAACCATGCAATATAACTCAAACTTCATTCAAAATACCATAATTTCAAAAACTCTTGATGGTTTCGAATTAACAATTGTCGCATTGCATTCGATAGTCCAAAAAATATAGGATTTCACATAAATTGAACTATTTGGAGGTTTTGCACAAAAATGGCTCTTTTCCACCACTGTACGACGGTAGTAAAAAATCTAAATATTCTATAGTGCAAAATTTCAGAAATACTGAAAATACTGGGGTTCCAAAGAGAAGTGTGAGGAATTTCAGAATATTCCGGTAGCGGAATGCTTTTTCGTGTTTCCGGAATTCTCGAATATCGGATTTCTGAATGCCAGGAATCCAGAATAACGGAATTCCAGACTGTCGAAATTTTGGAATATCAGAATTTCAGAATGTCCAAGTTCCAAAATGTTTGGAATTTCAGAATATTAGAATTCCAAAATGTCAGAATTCCAGAATTTCGGAATTTTAGATAGTAGGAATTCCAGACTATCAAAATTTTCGCAAGGACGGAATTCCGGAGTCACAGAAATGACGCCGAACGACATGATTAAAAGAGAACCCCAAACAATTATCGAAAGGAGTTGTTCAAATCGAACACGTTCACGAGCTGACTAATAGATTTGGAAAGTCGGAATTCCGTAATGTAGAAGTTTCGTGAAGTCGTAATTCTGGAATGGTAGAATTCTTGAAATTAAGAATTTCGGAAAACGTCCGAAAGTTGAGATGTCGGAATTTCTCTGAAGTCACAAGTTCCTAATGATTGGGTTGACTTCGAACTTTTGAATACCATTGCTTCCTAATATGTTCGAGTGATGTCGGGCCCAACGACATGAAAATTTCCGAAGCTTCTTCGTCGGTGAGACGAAGATTAGTATTCTACGTTTGAGATATGTTTATAAAGAAAATAGTACGTTGTATAGATGGTTAATATAAAGATAAATTAAATAATGTATTAAACTTTCCATAACTTGCAACATGAGTTCTAGCGTGTAGATTAGATACTTCTATCATAGTCCTGTATCCTTCCATATGTATAAGTTCAAGAGTTGTGTATGTTTGTCAGTGTTATTATTCCCTTCATTTGAAGGTTCTGCGAGTACGGGATACCCCAACCATAGTAAATAGACGTAAAGTATTTATTATATGGCTTACGGAACTCACAAGTTCATCGCCGCAAGTAACAAACGTTCGATCACAAATACCTTCTTCTCGAAGAACCCTTGTAATATTGTCCTCCCAATGTCGTCTCGGCTTTCCCAACGGGCTCTTTCCAACCAGATGGAATACAGCCTTCTCGCATCCGAGCTACATAGCCTGCCCATCTTAGTGGTAGTTTTACAAAACTGCTTAATTAAAAAGGACAATTGTTTAATTTGAATTACTATATTTTTTCGGAAGGTGAAAAGTATAAATCCAGTTTAATGACCTTGCTCAATCCGGAATAGAATGTGCTCAACAAAATAATAAGGTTATTCAGGGTAAAAATGTGCTTATTTCAGTGTAGAAGAAATCTTGCATTCATCAAGGAAATACAAGATACGATTCACAACAATGACTCCATTCTATTGCTCACTCAAAGAAACAATATTCATCACAATTACAATGGAGATTCATGTATGATAGTTACGACAAAGTAATAATAATTATAATAACATTAATACAATTAGATGGCAAAACGTAAAGTTCACTAATTAAAGAATATGTATTTCATTTTCTTCATTAGTGATTTAGTGACGGTTGACTACAGCGAAACAAAAGAAAGCGTCACAACAATCACTGTTGCCAGAACGTTAACGAGAAAGCATGCTAAAATCAAGTATAATAAATTTTTCTGTTTGATATAACAATCAATTTCGAGATATCCTCGCTTAGAACAAAATCTCAACAACATGGTGAAAGTACAGTATATCATCAGAGGAATTGTTTCTTATCATCTCATTCGACGCTAAGCGAGTCTACACTTACTTGCAGTTGTGAAAGAAAACTGACAGTTTTACAAGTAAATGGTATTATTACATTTGAATTAGTGAATATAGTGATTTGTGATTACAGCTGTGATCATACCAAAAGGAACAGGTCGTGGTCTCTAGCTGTGTGTTCTTTATTGTGACTCACTTGCTTTAGTACTACGTGATGTTTTAAAGTGTGAAATTCATGGGTATTGGATATCTGTAACTAAATATAAAACTCATTTGGAATAAAGGGAAGGCAACGACATCTTTACGAAGAAAAAATCATTGTAAGTATTTTTTCTTATAATGGATTAATGTTGAACATTTATAAACAATATTATCCTTTATTTGATTCTAAGAGATATTTTGTTCAAGAATATTTGCTTACTAATGTTTTTATGTTGAATTATTTCTGGAATGAAATGATATTTGTAAATTGACTGAACTGTTTTTCTTAGTATGCCTTTTGTAGTTTTTGCTTCTAAGACAAAATACGAATATGTAATTTTCAAGTCATCAAATAGAGAAAAGTTTGCTCTAACAAGTCTATTACACTTGTCATATAAAGTGTGCTCATGATGGATATCTCATTTGACAATCTTCGTTGATATCAAAACGATCCTAATTGTAAATACGTTATGCCCAGAGTTTCCGCCAGGATTTTTCAGTTTGAGAGGGTGTAAAGTCAAAATTGGGAGGATGTAAGTGAAGTTTTGTACGGTTTCTATCAATTTTCCACAGCAAAAATTTATACGTTTGGGGGAATGTTGTCGAGACTTTGGTGGGTAAACACCCCCCATGATGGGGGGGTCTGGCGGAATCACTGGATATGCCTTAAGTTAAATGGAAGTTCTATTATATTGATTGTGCTCAACATTAGCGAGTTAGGGCTTCGACCTAAAGATCGTTATGACTCTCTTTCAATGTTATAAGATACAGCCTAAGTAATAAGGTTGCAAGGATTCTGCCAGATCCCTCCATTGGGGGAGATCACCTCCAAAATTTTCAATCAAACACCCGCAATTTTAATATTTTTACGGTTAAAATTCGATAGAACCCTACAAAATTCTACTTACACACCCAAATTGAAAATGTTGCCAGTATCTTTGTATAGTTTAATGCACATAAAGCAAGAATTAAATTGTGCTACACGTAACATGTAGAAAGAAAAAGAAGAGTAATTAAGAAAATGTGAGAAGTAAAATAGTAGCAAGTAAACAAGATCTGATAAATATTGTTATAATTAATTATTCTAAACCGGAAAACAACATCAAAATCGATGGAGGAAATGGCGCATGAACGGTGCGGAAGTTTGCAAGGTCAGAAAGCACGCGTGATCGTCTTAACATGAAAAAAATTATGGATAGCACAATATTGGAAATGTAAGGAAACTGTGGCTATGAAAAGAAGAAGATTGCTTATAAGTATTTATAAAGTATAATTGTTGAGTACAAATCTGAAGAATGCTGTAGAGTCCAATTACACCGCACAACCATTGTCTCCCTGCACTGTTCACCTAAAAATTCCC